>JBBPCX010067882.1:0-12779 GCA_037974365.1 Hydrocynus forskahlii | reverse complement strand
CCACCCCAGCAAGGGAATATATATATATTAATAGTCCACTGGTTGTGCAAACATCCATGTTTATGTGACATCAGCTGCTGAACTTGGAGCTGAGAACATTTTCCTGACATTCTGAGTAACAATTCTAAGCTGAGGGGGCATTTTTAGGTTTTTGATTGGAGTCACAAGCTTCAGTTGAATTCTTGTCCCTGTGGTTTGACAACAATGTGCAAAAATAATGATAAAACCAAAACCTTGTTAATTATATGTGTGGTGTCATGATGTCGCAGTGAATAGTGTTGTTTCTGCACAGTGAGAAAGTCTTAGGTTTAATTCCCTTGCTGGGGTAGCGTGGGTACATTTTTTATTGTTTTATTGGAAATGCTAAATATACTCTTTGGTTTGATTGTGTGCATGAATGTGTTTCTGACTTACAATGGACTTACAACCTGTCCAGGGTGTTTCCATGCCTTTTGCCACATAAGTGCTGAGATGGACTCAAGCACCCCCTGTGACCCTGGATAAGCCTGGGCAGGTGATGGCCTGGTGGTTATCGAGGTGCCCCTGTGATTGAAAGGTTGTGGGTTTGCATCCCAGGACTTGGCACTGAGGTGCCTTTGAGCAAAGTACCATCCCCTTTGCCGCCCTGGTACTGCGTCACTGGCTGCCCACTGCTTTACTTTGGTGAACGTACCCTGGTGTTGTCTGAACCCTGGTGTTGTCTGAAATTCCTGCCTGTATGTGCAAGTCTGCACCACATTAAGGTGGAGCTAGTTGCAGTTAGACTGACATTTTGAGGATTTGTTAATGAAGAGTTGTGTGACTAAAAGGTAAAGTGACCATTCTGTCATATGTGAACACACCACAGCACACAGTGTGAACAACACAAAATTCTTCCTCTGCATTTAACCCGTTCACCAAGTGAAGTAGCGGGCAGCCAGGAAGTGGTTAGGTCTTCTATAGTTTGAAAGCAGTAAAATGAGTGGCACAGTGGACATGTGTCTGTTGGGTTCTGTGCTTCTTATAAATGTGTTTTGAGTCAGTACATTTTCTGTTCTTTTATAGATATGAGGAAACACATAGGCATTCTTCCCAATAGTAATTGACTGCAAGCAGACAGAGATTGGATTGAGTGCTGGATTATTCTTTTCTGGTGCAAAGTTTAAAGCTCCATAATGTTTACCAATAGCCTGCAGTATTATTGCCTTGTGTCAGCACTACATGTTTGAACAGATTAATTGACTTTTATCCAAAAATCAGGCAGAAAATCTATAACCAGGGACAACTCTGCATTCTCTGGACTCCTATAAACCGTACATTGCAGGCAGCTAAGCCAAGGTCTCGCTGCCACTACAAGGAGTCTCAAGTGGAAAATGTGCACCTTGCTAAGACCAACTCCTGTCCTCGCATAAACCAACACTAATTACACACACGAAACCAAGCAGTAAACAAGGGAAACAGAGCCATGAGTCCACACACACACACACAAACACAGGAGTAGTGTGTACCATGCTGAGTGTGTTTGTGGGTCTGCCCTGTGATGACTGGCGACCAGTGTAGAGGTCGACCGAAATGTTTTTTTTTTTTTTTCCAATATTTAGAAGTCAGGGTCAGACGATGGCTGATATATGCTGCCGATTTTTTTGGCTAATAATTAGAAATTTTCCCTCTGTTTGTGTAGTAAAATATCACACTACTAACAAAGGTTACACGACATTTCTCAACTTAACATTTATTTAACACTGACTAAACATAAATATAAACAGGGATTAAGCCTAGTCCTGGATTATGTAGTGCTTTCCATTGAAAAGAAAAGGGCAGTCCAAGACTAAGCTTAATCCCTGTTTGGGAAACGGACCCTAAATGTCTAAAAATATATAATATTTGAACTTGACAAATAATTTGTAAACAAAACAAAGTTTTCAAGTTACAAACTATTCCTGAGGGAAGATAAAATTGTAAACAACAATACAAAAAGGAGAGAGCAAATCTTTAGTTTTCATCTCTTAATCCAGTCCCTGAGTCTTCTTCACCCCATCCTCACTGAAAGTTCTTAGTATTCACAGTTTAAGAGCTGCAGGTGGTCGTGCAGGAAACACAAATGTTCGTAACATGAATGTAAATTCAGCGACATTTCCATATAAAATATAACTGTATAAATAAAGAAAGCGCGTCCTGAGATGGTGAAATGCCGCTGTACTTTGGCGCGAGCTTTGAAAGTAGCCAATCCAAGAACGTTATTTATTTCTCCCGGCTGATGCTGTTTGACGCATCCCACGCTATGTAGTGCGCAGGCGCGAGCCCGCTGCAGCAGGATGTGACTGCTCTGCTCTGTGTCTTGTCTTTGTATTTTAGTGTTTTAAACTTTTTTTTCCTAATTTTCAACAGTTTTCTCACTAAGCTCTATTTCTATTAGTAAGCTGTATCCTGTCTAAACATGTGGGTAGAGAGAGTTATGTCAATGTTTCTTTTCTGTACATCTTTGTTTTGGCTCGCCGAACGCTGCTAATGCTAACGCAGCTAGCGGTAATGACCCAGGCTGCGTCCGAAATCGCATACTTCCCTACTATATAGTATGTGAAAAACAGTATGCGAGGCAAGTAGTATGTCCGAATTCATAGTATTCGAAAAACAGTACGCGAGAAGTACCCGGAAGACCTACTGCTTCCGGCAGAATTCTGTAGTAGGCATTCGATGGACATTTCACTATCCCATCAGGCAGCGGGAGATTTTTCAAATATGAAAAATGGCGGAAAATGGAGACGCGGCTCTTTTCGAGTGTAAGTACCTCAAGGAAAACGTTTTTCATTGTGGTTAAATTACACTTGTGAGAAAATGCCCTCTGTAAAGGTAAAAAATAATGCGATTGCATTAAATATAAAATCACGCTGTTGTGACGACACATGACACGTGACAACATCAACACAGCGGATGTAGTACGTCCGCATTCCATTCATAGTACCCTCATTCATACTATGTAGAACGTACTGTTTTAACGGTAGAGCAGTACGTTCAAATTCAAATGTAGTACTTACTTAAGTAGTATGCGATTTCGGATGCAGCCCCGGTTTTTACGCAGTTTCCTCTGAGATCAATAAAGTTTTCTGATTCTGATTATTTATTTCTCCTTGCTGCTGCCGTTTGCAGTGTCTGTGGCAGCAGCAGACCAGAATCTGCCCAGTGCAGCGTCTCAGTGTTTCTCTTGTTTTTTGTTTTATCCGTCGTAGAGCCCAGTATTTTTATTTCTGTGAATTAAGTTAAAAGAGGCGAATACGGGTTTACCTTTACATTTTCTTTAAAGGTAATGCATTAAACTAAGTGTAAAATGAAATTAAAGTGTTTTAGGAACATATTTGGGGGCATATTTAGGGTTTATACTATAAAAATATGCATTTTTAGGCATTTGTTTTACCACAACACAGCAACGAGTTTTTTCAGTACACGTGGGTGCTCTTGGAACATACTGTGTAGGTATACATATTATCTATCTATCTATCTATCTATCTATCTATATATATATATATATATATATACACACACACACACACACTGTATATATAACTCAAATATTGTGGTCATGGATGAATGGCACAACAATGGGCCTCAGGATCTCGTCACGTTATCTCTGTGCATTCAAAATGCCATCAATAAAATGCACCCGTGTTCGTTGTCCATAACATACGCCTGCCCATACCATAACCCCACCGCCACCATGGGCCACTCGATCCACAACGTTGATGTCAGCAAACTGCTCACCCACATGACGCCACACACGCTATCTGCCATCTATCCTGAACAGTGAAAACCGGGACTCATCCCTGAAACAGAATGCCTCTCCAACGTGCCAGACGCCATCGAATGTGAGCATTTGCCCACTCAAGTCGGTTACGACGACGAACTGCAGTCAGGTCCAGACCCCAATGAGGACGATAAGCATGCAGATAAGCTTCCCTGAGATGGTTTCTGACAGTTTGTGCAGATATTCTTTGGTTATACAAACCGAGTGTTGCTGCAGCTGTCCGGGTGGCAGGTCTCAGACGATCATGGAGGTGAACATACTGGATGTGAAGGTCCTGGGCTGGTGTGGTTACACATGGTCTGCGGTTGTGAGGCCGGTTTCTCTGAAATGCCTTTGGAGATGGCTTATGGTAGAGAAATGAACATTAATTTCTTGGGCAACAGCTCTGGTAGACATTCCTGCAGTCAGCATGTCAACTGCACGCTCCCTCAAAAGTGAGGGATCTAACTGCACATTTCAGAGTGGCCTTTTATTGTGGGCAGCCTAAGGCACACCTGTGCAATATTCATGCTCTAATCAGCACCTAGATATGCCACACCTGTGAGGTGGGATGGATATAATTGAAATATCAGAATTTAACACACCCTTTTTTCACAACACACAAAACTTCTGGCTGGGGTCCTGCAGAAGCGGCAGCATGGATGATGTGTACCACAGCAAAACTGGGCTGTCCGCAGTGATGCCTGAATATTGGCGTACTAAACTAATCGGCCGATGCTGATACCGTAAAAATGCACCTATATCGGTTGACCTCTAGACCAGTGCAGGGTGTTTCTCCACCTTTTTCCCTTTGACCGCAGGGATGGGCTCCAGCACCCACCTGCAACCGTGGTTAAGGATATGTGACTCAGATGATGGATGGATCATAATTTTGGGTAAAATAATTTGCTGTTATCAAAATATTGAACCCTACAATACTGAAGCACCTTGCACTATGGGAGTCCTCTAACCAATCATTATGATTCTACTGTCTGCCATGAACATCCTGTGTGAGTAGGCCTTTCATGATCATGAACCGTTGGCTGACAATGAATCGACACAAAAGTGTGATTAACTATCATTACTGTTCACTGTATACAACTAGAGTCAACCTTATACCCTACATTTAAACTCAGTCACTCCTAAAATCAGATGGGATGATACAGAATATTACAGAACATGACAAACAACATGTTAAATGTTAGTTTTATTCAAGAATTTAAGAGATGATCTCATCCAGGAGTGGAATCTCACAGAGTTGAAGAACCTGAAATAAAGGTTATTGTTTCCTGCCTTTAGCTAAACAGAAACTATATATCTTTAAAATTTAACTAAGTTTCTTCACATTCATACATCTCATTTATATCTCTTTAAGGAACTAATATAAAGGTTATATATATATAAAGAGTATCTTTCAGTAACCATAATCAGCTTTGCTTCCTTTAACCTGTGTGTTCAATGCAACGTGACAAGCACTTCACTAAAAGCTTAAATGACTTCCCCACTCCTTTTAACCAGAGTCATGTGGTGTCAAACACAGGGAAAAACTGGGTTGTATGGGAGAGGAGGTGGAGGTGAGGACAAGGCAGAATTTGCTCAGCAAATGTTGTTTCTCAACAGGACAATCAATAATACTGCTCACATACAGGAACACCATTTGTGTGGTATTTTAAAAAAAGCATTTATCCTAAGAATGAATTGTCTAGCTTGAGAGACTACTACAATCGAAGTAGCTAAAATGGCTAATTTAGCAAGTTCTCAGCAATATGGGAACAAACTAACCTGATGTGTCAAACGTGGACCAATTGTCAATAAATCCCACATTGTTTTCCGAGCACCACTTGGACATCCAGCAATTCAGTGCCCAAAGCCTACTGCAAGCCTCGGGGCCACACCGTATTGGGATTGGGCCAGAGCATATTACTGCATATATATTACTGCGTTTTTAATTGTCCTGAAGATTATTGGGTAGTAGTGCTTTGTCTGCTTGATGGAAGTAACAGCTAAAGGCATAGAGAAGGAGAGCTTCCAGGAAGAACAAAAAAAATGTGGATGTTACGGAATGCGGGCAAGAATGTAAAAGAAGTATCTAAAGATACATTATATAACTGCTTCTGTTTTAATAAATGCAGTGTTTGAGTAGAAATGCTAAAGTGAGGGGAATAAAGGGCATAGTGTTTTTTTAAAGAATGGCTGTTGTGTTATTTTTAGCAAAGGTGTTGTGTTACTAGAGGGAATTAATTTATAGTTTATAGTAGCGTTGCATGATTATGGCCAAAATGATAATCCCGATTATTTTCATCAATACTGAAATCACAATTATTCATGATTTTAGGTAAAACACATTTTTATTGCACTTTCTATTTTAAACAAACAGTAAGTGAACAAGGCTTTCAGTTCAAAATGAAACCTCCAATTAAAATAACTCATAAACATAGGGCTGTAACGGTACATGTATTCGTTCCGAACGGTCTCAGTATATGGGTCACGGTTCGGTACATGATGTCGTACGGAGAATACACGGTACAACGGAGAAGACGCGATTAAAGTAATGCGGAACTAAATTTGCAAGCGTGAGTTTCATACAGAAACAAACAGTGACCTTTAAAAAGTTTAGCTTCAAGCTGATTCTGAAAACGGAACAGATGAGCTGGAAAACCCGCCTGCATCTTTTAAATCGAGCGTGTGGGATTATTTTGGGTTCCCAGTGAATTACCACGGCAATGGAGAGCGAAACGTAGATCGGGCAAAGACGGTGTGTCGGCGTTGCTCGACACCTATAGGGTATGTGTGCGGAAACACATCAAATATGATAATGCATCACCCAGAGGTGAAAATAACCACCGGGGCGAGGCAAAAAAACCCGGAGTCCAACTGCTGCTCCCGGCAGTTTTTAAACAGTCTCAAGATATGTCAGTGCATGTTTTCACTGTGAGTTAGCTGTTTTCACTACATAGTAGATGAAAGTGTGAAAATATTCTTGTGCCTTATTTTTGTAAAAAAGAAACTAAAGTTGCCAGTTGGCAAAAGAATGCCATACCTGCCATCTCACTTACTTTCTATTAGGTAAGACTAATATTAATGACTAATTTCTATTAATAACACAAGATGTTTCAGTTGTTTTTTGTCATCCATACATGAAGTGTGTGTGTTTACTGCTTAATACACTTCTGTTTATTTAAAATAAATGAAAACAAACCAAGCCTCATGCTTTAGAATTTTTGGTTACTTAACTTGGCTGTATCGGAACCATAACGAACCGTGATGTCAGAACTATAGTGGGAACTGAACCGTGACCTTTCTGTACTGTGACACACTTACATAAAAATAAAATAAAATTTACAAAGACAAAGGACTAACAAACGAACAAAAAAATGACAAAAATAAATATGAAATTGCAGAGTGCAAAAAATAAATATGCAACTGCAGATTGCAATTATAAAGTGCAAACAAATGAAAAAAAATGAAGCCTATGCAGAAAAGGCACATACTACAAGGAACAGTATGGGGTGCCGTTTGTAAAACCAGCTTAACAAATTTAGAGGTGTCATTTTTTCATAATTTAGTGTAATCGTCACACAACTTTCACACATTTAGAGCTAAATGTGTTTAAAAATTAAATGTTGCAATTTAAATCTAAATGCACTTTTACAAATGGAAACTCCAAATGTGGGATTTTAATGTAGCACTTTTACAAACGGCGAGATATGCTAATTTGTCACACCCCGTGATTACAATTGGCTGTTACTTAGCAGGGGGCTGGACTGCGTGCTGTGATATCCCCTCACCAACATGGAGGATTTGCCTTAAATGATCTTAAATCTAAATGTTAAATATGGAAAATATATCTCACACTCTAAATGTGAAACTTCCCAGTTAGATAGGGCTCGGTGACACCTTTCCAACGACCCCTTGTTTGCCATAATAGCCCCCGGAGATCTGGCATTATTAGCCGAAAGCCGTTCACCTCAGACAAAAGTAATGGGACACCTGGGTGAGGTGAATGGTTTTCGGCTCTCTGGATCTTCGGGGGCTATTATGGCAAACGAGGGGTTGTTGGAAAGGTCTCATCGAGCCCTGTCTAACTGTGAAGTTTCACAGAGATTGGTGGTTGCCCTGAGCTGCGAGCACCTTCCGTGCGGGACTAAAGTGTTGGGACACCCGGGACGAGGTGAATGGTTTTCGGCTAATAACTCTGGATCTCCTCGCTGCAGGGCGCACTCCTTTTTTAGGCAGCTTAATGAAGCCCTAATCTTTCATTCTCCCCCTGGTGGTTGCCTGACTATTGGTTGAGAAAGTGCTTGATTTGATATGCAGCAAAGCCTGCTATTCATGGTGTAGAGTGGTTGACTCAATGACTAAACGTTTACCTGTCTGGCCGCTCTTTAAATAGTCTTCCAGCGACCATTTCGTCTTTCTTGTTGTGATCACCTGACCTGTGCATGGAACAGTTATTTTTAGAAAGTGCATTGTGTTGTTTTTTATTTTTGAAAATGGGAGTGTTAATGGGGGCAGCTGGTAGCCTGGTGGCTAGAGTGCTCACCCTGTGATCAGGAAGTCGTGGGTTTGAATCCCAAGACTGCTAAGCACCTCTGAGGTACCCTTGAGCAAGGTACCACCCCACACACTGCTCCCCGGGCCCTGTGTTCCTGGCTGTGTTCACTTGGTGGATGGGTTAAATGCAGAGGAAGAATTTCAAACTGTTTACACTGTGTGCTGTGGTGTGTTCACGTTTGACAGAATGGTCATGTTCACTTTATTTTTAGAAAGGACATTGTCTTATTTGTAGAAAAGGTACAGTGTTATTTGTCGAAAGGATTTTGTTATTTTTTAAGAAATGGTTTAGTGTTATTTTTGAAAAATGTGTTATTTTTAGAACATTTTAGAACATTTTTGTAGAACAGCTTTGCTAAAAATATAAAAAACACACAGTGCCTCTAGTGGAGAAAATGTCTAAAGGACATGTATAAATGCATCCTCTGACACACCTTCAGAATGTACACATATTGCTCAGGAAGTTGGTTTAAGAGGCCATGACGAAAGGTGCCGTTCTGCTGAAACTGCAGCAGTCTAGACTTTATTCACCAGTCTCTATATGTGACTAATTGCACAGGTAGGTGTGTGTCCCATGTGTGTGTGTCTAGAAAGTTATAATTTGTGACTAAAATGGAGAACAAACACGCTAGAGCACGCTAAGACGTTGAGCAGCACCTCCTAGTAGCTGGGGAGTAATCGTGTATGCACACCCTGTGTGTCAGTATGTGCGATTATTGGGTAGTAGTACTTTGTCTGCTTGATGGAAGTAACTGCTAAAGGCACAGAGCAGGAGAGCTTCTGGGAAGAACAAAAAACCATGGATGTTCCAGGAAGAACAAAACAATGTAGGTGTGTGTCCCGTGTGTGTGTGTCCAGAAGAGGTCAAACACCAGGTTAAACTGCTACTTTTGATTAATTTATGTCAGTATGAGATTGAGACCTTTTGCCCAAAAATGTATTCTCAGTATGTGTGTATGTGCTGGTGTAAAGGTGTATGTGTGTGTGTGTCCTCTGTGTGTGTAGAGGGGGTTAAGCAGCAGCAGTGGAAGTGGAAGCGTGATTCTGGGCACCCAGCAGCTATTCACCTCAATTTGCACAGCATGCACACTACACACACTTTCAGCAGTCCAAGAGTGTGTGAAGCTAAGAGGACACACTGACTATTCTGACCTTAAATACGCCACACCACAAAATGCAAACCGTGTGCATTATGCCAAAATATGAAAGGTTAAGGGCTTAAACGTCAAATGTATTGTTCAGTTACTGAAAAAACACACACACACACACACACACACACACACACACTTTATGCCTCTTCCCCAATATGTAGCTCACTACTTTAGTTTCACAATGGTTGTACAAGTAATGAAAGCTCATCACATACTCAGATTTTACATTGTTACTATTATTATTATTACTACTTAAAAGCCTCTTTAAACACTCTTTAAAAATGTACTACAAAGGATTTTTGGAGCGATGCCATAGAAAATTCAGGTTCACTAAAGAATTGTGTTTTAAAAAAGCGGTATTTGTGAAGAACCCTCATAAAATGTTCACACTCACAAGCAGAGACCTATGTGGTCTCTGGCATTGTGTTACACACTTAAAAATGCCGAAATACAAACACACAAATGCAAATAGCTAAAAGCAGCATCCGTCATGAAGACTGGATTTTGTCAGTAAAGTACACTACACAGTTTAGGCATGAAGTTTGAACAGTGCAAACGTGTTGGCTAAACTTCCATGTGTTATACACACAATATTACAACACACACAATACTACAATATTGATGTCAAGTAGTTTCAATGACAAATCACTCATCTCAAAATCAGATTTTCTTACCTCAGTGAGCCAAATAACTCCTGTACAAACCCATTATACTGAAACTGGTAATGAAAGTGAATGTAGTGGGGTGGAAGTCAGACAAAAATTATCCTTCCAAAGTCAATTTGAACAGTAAATGACATGATGTTTCTGTGAATATTCTGTGCACATTTTTACTGAAAAAAAATCTTTTTAGCATTTTTTCCAGTGGAAAGCCAAATGCTCTATATTATATAAACACAGGTATATTATCTTTAAATTTATTTTACCTTTACAGTAAATACTTTTATATCAAATTAATATATTAAATTAATATATTAGTAAAATATACTTCAGGTGCCCCCAATGGGTGCCAAACTGTTACAGCAGCTCTGCTCATTTCTGAGCTTCTTTCTTATTTGCCTTTTTTATTCTCATAACTTTTTAATTTAAGTCTTAGCAATTTAAATCTGACACTATGCACTACTGTTTTGTGCTAGATCTGGTCATTTTTGTCTGGTATTCTTTACTTCTTTCACCTGTGTGCGGAGATCCGGCGCATGGCTCCTTTGTTTACACTCGAGATCAGCTGTTAGCGCTGCACCCTGCAGCGGTGCTCCCAGCGGACAGACCAGACATCCCCAGTGAGCTAAGGAGGAAGAGATGGGGGTGTCCTGCCGGGAGGGAGCGTTGTCGTCCAAGAGGGAGATGATACTGACCATCTTTCCCTTATGTAATTATGGGAAATGTAAGATCTCTCACTAACAAAATGGACGAGCTAATGGCGCTAACCCGGTTCTAGATGGAGTTCCGGCAGTATGGCATCATGGTGTGAACGGAGACCTGGCAGTGTTTGTGAATGACAGATGGTGTAACCCTGGGCACATCACTGTAAGAGAACAACTTTGCAGCACAGACATTGAGCTGTTAGCCGTTAGCATGTGACAATACTACCTCCCCAAGGAATTCTTGCACGTTATCGTGATAACGTTGTATGTCCCCCCCTTGGCCAACGCAGAGGCAGCCTGTGACTCTCTCCACTCTGTTGTCAGCAGACTGCAGACACAGCATTCCCAGGCCATGTTCATAATATTCAACCATATATCCGCTTCCCACTTTCACCCACTATGTGACATGCCCCACCAGAGACAATAAAACACTGGACTTACTGTATGCTAACATGTCCCTGTGTATGAGCCCTTAGTGCGCAGGGAGCCACCAGTCACCAGCACAGTGCAGAGATAGTCGGAGGAGAGCGAGGAGGCTCTGTTTTGAGTCTACTTTGTGACGACCACAGGGAGGACATCGACAGCCTTGTCACCTGCATTACGGACTACAATAATTTCTGTGTGGAAAACACCATACCGACCAGGACTGTACGGTGCTTCTCCAATAACAA
Organism: Hydrocynus forskahlii; assembly: GCA_037974365.1. NCBI lineage: Eukaryota > Metazoa > Chordata > Actinopteri > Characiformes > Alestidae > Hydrocynus > Hydrocynus forskahlii. Next base: position 1,283 of record JBBPCX010067882.1, on the reverse strand, counting down.
ACCCTGGATTACTCCAGAAATAAAAGCCGTCCTCAAGCAGAAGAGGAGGGCCTTCAAATCAGGAGACAAAGAGGAGCCGAAAAGGGTGCAAAGAGAGCTGAAAGGACTGATCAGGGATGGGAAGGGCAGCTACAGGCAGAAGACGGAAAACCAGCTTCAGCAGAACAATGTTAGTGAAGTCTGAAGAGGCCTTAGAACCATCTCAGGCCACAAAGAACAGAACTCTCTGCCGGTGGGGGATGTGAGGTGGGCAAATGAACTGAATCACTTCTTTTAAAGGTTTGATTCATCCTGGATGCAGACACACCCACCCCCACCTCTGTTCCACCTCAGTCACTTCACACCTCCTCCATACACTCTGCTCACTTCTCCTCCCTTCCAACCACAGCATCCAGTACACATCCAGCACATGGCTCCAGCCAGGAAGGCAGCGGGTCCAGATGGCATCAGCTCAAGTGTTGTTAGGTCCTGTGCAGATCAACTGTGTGGGGTGATGGAGCTCATCTTCAACCTGAGCCTGAAGCTGGGGAAAGTACCACAGCTCTGGAAAACCTCGTGTGATACTAGTGCCGAAGACCACACATCCCAACAGCTACAGGCCGGAGGCTCTGACATCCCACCTGATGAAGACCCTGGAGTGGCTGGTCCTTGCTCAACTTCCACCCCTGGTGAGCTCATAATTGGACCCACTTCTGTTCGCCTACCAGCCTGGCATTGGAGTGGATTATGCTGTCATCCACCTCCTACATCGTTCCCTCTCTCACCTGGAGTCCACTGGGAGCACTGAGGGAATCATGTTCTTGATTTCTCCAGGGCCTTCAACACAATCCTTCCCACAATCCTGAGGGACAAGCTGGAGTACCTCACTAACCAACCACAGCATGTGAGAACCTAGGGCTGTGTGTCAGACAGGGTCGTCTGCAGTACTGGGTCTCCACAGGGGACTTCTCTCAACTCCACCCCCTGCTTCCTGCAGATGTTCTCTGATGACTCTGCAATAGTCGGCCTCATCGCTGATGGGGACGACAAGGAGTAGAGTGAACTGACCTGGGACTTTGTGGACTGGTGTCAGCAGAACTACCTCCATCAACACTGGAAAAACCAAGGAGCTGGTGGTAGACTTCCGCAAGCACAAACATCCTCCACTGCAACCACTGAACATCCAGGGTCTGGACATTGAGGCTGTGGAGAGCTACAAGTACCTTAGTGTTCATCTGAACAATAAACTGGACTGGACTCACAACTCAAATGCTCTCTACAAAAAAGGGCAGAGCAGGCTGTAC
>JBBPCX010067881.1:0-12779 GCA_037974365.1 Hydrocynus forskahlii | reverse complement strand
AATGTACCAGCAAAAGAGTAGTGTATACATTCTTGAATAACAATGTGTGTTCAGGAGGGAAAAATCAAAGAATAAAAAAGACTGATGGTAAAACAGGCTGCTGTCCAATCAGCTATTTAATATTTAGCATTACGAGCGCTGCAAGTGTTAAAAAAAACAACAACATGATAATAATAATAATGTTTACGTTTCTAGCCATAATAACAATAGGATAGGCCTGAATGGTTTTTGCACATATTTTGAATATCTTTTGGTATGTCCAAACATGTCCTCAGACACAACGAGTAACACACACACAACAAAGGAGAATGATCATTTATCATTTTATATTGTTTGCATCTTTCATCTCATTCACTGGCAGAACTCGGAACTCTACCAAACAACAAACAGGTTTGAGGATAAATGAGTTCTATGGTCTGGATGTTTAATAATAAAGAGGTCTGTATCAGCAGATCTCAGATCAGATGAGGAACAAAAGCAGTACAGATAATCAGAGACAAGACTTTACAAAACGCTTGATGTTGTGACCCTTGGCGTCACTGCTTTGCACGTATCCGCACACATGCCTGAAATGCTCTCCGCATGAGGACTGAAATTAGAGCCGGTTCTCAAGAAGAGCGTCTGAATTCCAGATGTACTGATAGCGTTTGACGAGAGATGATGCAAGTTTTGTTTGGATGACTGTTTGTAATTGAATGATGCCCACGCCGGTTCTGTTGTGCCCACAGGAAGTGAAGGCGCCTGCAGCAGCGGGCAGTGTCGAGCACACCCTGGAGGAGAGGATAGCCGTGTACAGGACAGCCATAACCAACGCCAAGGCAGCCGGAGAGTCCTCCAAAGCCAGGAGATACGAGAGGGGGCTCAAGGTGGGTGGACCCGCCCTGAAAAAGTGCTGCATTCTGTTCAAAACACCTTATTCATAAATGCACATCACTTCCACCTGGTGGTTAGGGAGTTGCCCCTGTGATCAGAAAGTTGTGGGTTTGAATCCCAGGACCGCTAGTGACACCACTGAGGTACCCTTGAGTAAAGTACCGTCCCCACACACTGCTCCCCAGGCGCTGTGTTCCTGGCTGCCCTCTGCTTCACTTGGTGAATGGGTTAAATATAGAGGAAGAATTTCACACTGTTCACACTGTGTGCTGTGGTGGGTTCACATATGACTATAAGGGGCCACTTGACTTTGCTTTACTTTACATAACCCTGTTATTGTCAAAAATAATAAAATGGAAAACAAAGCCATTATAATATCATTTGCTTTATTCATGTGAAAATTATTGACATATTTACATTTATTGTAAATATTTACTGTTTAAAAGTTTAGTCACTTGTCATATGAATAAATATCTATAACTATGCATATTATCATTATAACTATCCTAGATCAATTTCAAAACTTCATTCTGTATATTTATTGCATTCAGAGCATTCATTTCATTAAGATTGCTTTGAATATCACATTTATTATAACATCACTCTGAATTAATTTCTTTACACCTTCTGAGTATTACTTTCTCTAATTTTGAGTGCATATTATTTTAATTAGAACTTAATTTTGGATATTAACTTCATTATAAATGCAACAACTAACAATAATATTTAATATATAAATACATTCTGAACTTTATCCTGGATTTTAATTTAACTATAAATACATCCTGAAGAGTAATTTAATTCTACTTTTTGAATATACCTTTACTCAGAAGTTTATGCTGGATATTAGTTAGAATTTGTTTTATAAGATATTAAGATTTAATCTTAATCTAATATTCATTTAATAAAAACTTCATTTAAATGATAACTTTGTATAAGTTATAATAATATATTGAATTGTAACTTGATTTCCAAACATTTGAACGACTGTGCGTCACCTCGTTCTGATCTGATGTGAGTTGTTTTTATTTCTGCAGACTTTGCAGGGCATGCTGTCATCCGTTCGGAAAGGAGGGAAAATAAACGAAGCAGAGATTCCTCCTCCGGTCGCTTGCGGGGTCCCTGGAGGCCCACCCCGACCCCCAGCTCTTGCAGTCGATACGTCCTCTCCTGAGCTCGAGTCACCTGAGCAACACGGAGAGTCCGACAGTGCTGTGGAAACCTCTCCCGTTTCTGTGGACACTGCTTCCATCTCGATGGAGCAGCCAGGCGGCGGTGAAGGAAAGCCTTCCAGCACCACCTCACCAGAGGAGGAGCGCGCGGGCGGCGTCTCAGAGACCCCTGCAGGTCAGACTCGTGTCCCATAATCACAAAAACTACATTACGTTTATGGCAGATGCGCTTATCTAGAGCGACGTACATCAGTGTTTAAGTAGTCAACAACTGTTCTTTATACCTGTAAACCTAGACTTAAACCAACATCTGCTTTTAACCAAGTTACTGCCAGCTAACTTACACACCTCAACAAACCCTGTCAAAAGAAAAAAAGTAAAGACACAAGTAGGTAAAACAGTTAAGTAAGGTAAGACAGTTGAATTTATATATTAATTAAAGGAGATGATATATATTAAGATAAGAGAAGATAGGAAAACCCTTCATTAGTCTCACAGGACCGTTACAGCAGCAAAGTGGACAGAACAAAGGAAGAAAGTAGAAGCAGCATAACCTATAGAAATAAAAACTGTATAACAATTACACATTTACCTCAAACCATGCTGAGATATTCAGTCATTTTACTTCTGACACAGTGCCACACCCTGTTATCTATAAACATGGACTAAAGTACGTCAGTAAACTCTGATTTCAGTAAATATAACTGATGTAAATCGGTCTAGAACCAGTGTTTACCCTCAGAACTCAGAGTGTATCAGTAAACTCTGATTTCAGTAAATATAACCAGGGTAAAACTGTCCAGAACCGTGTTTGTTCTCCTACATGCTCGCCGTTTGCTGCTCTTTCTCTCGGCGCGCCGCCACTCAGCCGCTCTCCAGAGCCCCTCCCTCTGTGGGTCTTCCACACCCACTTGTGGGCGGAGACTATCCTGCAAGTTCTCCCAGTTTCAAAGATCTTGTTTTTTTTTTCTGTTTATTTCTAAAACCAAAAATAAAAGAAATTTATTCATTTTTGTTCTTTATGTTCGTTTATTTGTGACACCATTTTTAAAACCCCAGTAATAATTTATTATTATTATTATTACATGTTTTTAAAACTACAATAACTTTACAGCTGCGTGACACAGGAGAACCAAACAAAGCTCAGCATGACATCCGACACCTCGAACACTAACACAAACCGGGGACCTTCCATATGAGGAGCTGTTTTTCAGAATGACAACAATTCATCATTTGTTGCGCTTCCAGCATAGATACGTGCCGCTCGCATTCCAGGGGTCAACATCTCAACATAGTTTCAGGCAGATGTGTGAAGATGATTCACAATGCTTAGAGGCTTCCACAGCTCATTAGCTGAATTAGCCTTGTACCTGAATTATCCCTTTAAAGTCCCCGCAAATGTAAATCTGAAATCTGTGTTTTCTGTCTGAGTATGTGAATCTTGTTCTTATGGACCACCGTATACTTCCACAAAATACAGTATTGTGCAGATGTCTTGAGCCGCCCTTCGTTTCTTCATGTTTTTAATTTCTTTTTTGGTGAAACTATACGATTTTATCCTGTGAAATTGTCGTTTCTTTAGTATATTGAGTAGATTAAATTAAAGAAATGGGAACAAATGTTTTACTATGACAGTCTGCAAAATGCCTAAAGATACAAGGAGCTTAGATAAAGGAGTTCAGCATTCAGCACCACCAGTATACTGATCACCGCCTGATCATCTGGAATCATCTGCTCCTGTTTCTTCACTGGTTCAGGACTGAAACTGGTCAGGAAGCCTGGAGAACTGCTCCTTCGGACCACATTAAAAATACAACACATTTGAAGCAAAACATAAAGAAATGAGGATTGGCTCAAGACCTCTGCTGGAATAACTGGAAAACCATTTTGATATTTTACAATGTGTTCCCCAGGACGTTCTCTTAAACATACTGCTGCCTCGGTCGTCTAACTACAATATTTGGTTATTCTGTAACATTCTTCAAGATATTGGCTGAGAAAGGCCCATTGTGGTTTGTTAAACAGCCCCGGCGGAGCCTCCTCTCGGGCAGCCCACGAAGGAGATGCTGCTGGAGAGACAGAAGGAGTACAGAATGGCCGCACTGAGGGCAAAGCAAGCTGGAGACATTGAGCAAGCCAAACTGTTCATCAAGGCTAGTAAGGTAAGGTTTGGAGTCTATTTCCATTATCTAAAGTAGCATAAATGCAGAGGTTGTCAATAAATTTAGAAATAAAACCATATTTATTATTTACGCTACTATTACTATTTGTTATAATAAGTCATTATATAAAATAATTTTTACATTGAAAAAAAAATTATGTATATAATTGGTTTATTGGTTAAACTAAGCTCTAACCATGACATCAGTAGCTGGTTGGTCCTAAATCAGTTTTTACTGACAAGCCAAACTCTCACGTCAGATTCGCCATCATGTGACCTTGACCAAATGAGAACAGGACAGTTCGCTGCATCAGATGTTTCCTCACGAGAGCTTTCATTTGAATCATCAGCCACTTCTGCATTATCTGCCGGCTCTTACTCGTTTACTGCTTACTCATTTACTAAAACTTTAAAAGTCAAGTTATTACATACATTGTGCTACATTATCTACCTGTGATGATAAATGTATATGATGAATTGCATGGCTATGTAATTAATTCTGTTTACAGTCAATATGAGACTGAAATATTTTTAAAATGGCCAAAAAAGAAAAAAACAGTAGACATTACAGTAACTTCCCATCAAATCTTAATCATACTAAAATCTGATACAGTTGTAAGACCTTCTCTAATGATGAGGCCTGGACTAAAGGTTTTTTTACAGTGATTGAGAAATAATTTTCGACACATCATAAAAATGACCATTCGTTTTGCTTTTACCGTTTCTCTCTCTACTGCACAATCATGGTGCTGGACAGGCTTGTTAACCCAGTCCTGTAGTTCCCAGCAGACTGACTGACTGTGGAGAAGTTTATCATATTATGTGAGGAATGCGAGGCTTGAACAGAGAAGGACTGTGTTTGTTTTTTGTCCGGTTCAGGGTTTTGATGCGGTGATGGAGGCGCTGGAGAAAGGACAGCCCACCGATCTGAACAGCCTGCCCCCCCCACTGTCAGCAGGTAAGAACCAGCAGAGGAACCTACATTCTCCATGTACAGAACCCTCCTACAGTAAACCATCTATCAATAGAAAGGGAAGGGTAGTGGACTGTTCCCAGCACAGCTGAGACACTCACATGATTGTGTGTGTGGTGCTGATATGAGTGTCTCTGGCTCAGCTGTGTTGCTGGAGTCACACACATCACTGTCATTACTAACTAGAGATCCACCACTCAAATAACAGTCAGCAAGTCTTTTAGTGGTGAATGGGGTAGAATGTGGTTGAATACTTGTGCGGAAACAGATTGACTACAGTTTTTAAAGGGGACATATTATGCAGAGTATTTAAAAAAAAAAACAAGTTATAATAGGTCTATGGGCTATACAAAACACGTTCATGAAGTTCTTTGCACAAAACCACTCTCACGTAAAGAGATCTCACCAGCTCTATTCTTCACCATTTTGGTCCCTTTCAAAATGAGCTGTTTCAAGGCTCTGTCCCTTTATGCAAATAAGCTGTTGCTGGCCACGCCCCACCCATCATTACTTACAAAACGCAATGAAACGAACAAGCTAGTTTATACTTAACTGCGATAAAAACACGGAAGTCATTATTTGAAAGTACCTACGTCTCCCTCCTCGGCTGACTTGTCACAGATCCCCCACCACGCTGAAGTTAGCTCTTTAATCACAGCTCCTTATTCGAATTTTCCGTTCCACCTTAAATACTCAACAACACAACACTTCATGGGTAACTAGCCTCTGCCTGTAGCCACAGCGTTCGGCTTATCCGTGCTCGTAAAACTAGCAGACAAAATGGTGGATCTTCAACTAATCTAGTGGGTGGGGTCTCGACAGATGAGGGGCGGTTCTATGCAAATTGGCCCAGTGGGGCGTCACGCTGGGCCTGCCGTCCAAATGGCTCATTTTGAAAGGGCCTGAAACTGAAGAATAAAGCTGCTGAGATCTCTTTATGTGAGAGTGATTTTACGCAAAGAACTTCATGGACATGTTTTGTAGCCCATAGACCTGTTATAACTAAAGTGAGTTTTGCATAGTATGTCCTCTTTAAGTGTAAACCTACAAAGATAAGTGTGTGACTTATTAATCTTACTCCATGGGAAATGTTTTGGGAGGGCGCTCTCTGCTGCAGGATTAATGTGGGAAAGGACATGACGACCTGGCATAGGATGTTAGGATGTAACCAAGTTCCTGTTGTTTTAGTTTCATACACTCTAGATTGGTTAAAGGCGATGCTTCAGACAAGTAACAATGTATGGTTGTCCTGTACGCATGGCATATATATGGTGAAGACAGACTAGCAGACTTTGAGCAACTCCTCTGTAAGACTCTGTAAGTCTGCTGTGTGACTTGTTCCCTTGCAGCAAGAATAAAACCACCTGTTAATTTTGATCTCGTGGTGAGCTTCCTTTTAAACAAGAGTCCTTTGGAATTTTACTGACCTTGTTCATTTCTGAATTTCTGTTTCCTCAGCAGCTCCTGCTGAAGTGAAGGAGGCACCAGTGCAACCAGCTGTGAAAGTCTCACCATCATCATCTGACGGGCAGGGTCAGTGCACTGAAAGTTTACTGCTTTATATAACTGTATGTGTTTATTTAACCCTTTAACTGTAGGCTTATTATGCCGTTATTAATCTCGAGACTTGTATTTAGTCAAGTTCTGTTATAATGAAGAACTAAAATGTGGACCCATATATGGGCCACTGCAGTTTCAAGGGTCTTAACTGTCTTTGAGTGAAAATTTCTCAGTGGGATATTTGATATACATCTTTGATGGACAAAAGTCCATACTGCACTTAGATTTTAGAATGCTTCAATATATTAAAACATAGCTGACAAAAAAACATTTGTTTGTTCTATTATGTAAATACTTTGTTTTTTATAATGCAAGGCTGATATTGCACTGATTAAAAAAGTGTAGACCTTAGATTGAATTCTTTGGTTAATATTTTCCTTTTTTTATCCTTTCTTCTCTGTTCATCTGAAGCTATGGCTAGCCAGTCTGGCCCAGTTCAGCCCAAAACGGTACTAGAAGCTTTGGAGCAAAGAATGGCCAAATATAAAGAAGCGTGCGCTCAGGCCAAGGCCAGCGGAGACGAGCGCAAGGCTCGCATGCACGACCGTATCGCCAAGGTACACTTCAGACTGTCACATAGTTTTATTTATGTTGCCATAAGATCCCAGATTCAGTTGTATGGACATTACAATTTAGTCCAAGACTAAGATAAATCCATGTCCATGACATTTTAAGCTTTTTCCATTTACATTACAGTTTACTTGGAAACAGGCTCTGACAGGTTTAATGTTATTAATACTTAGCAACTAATGACTGTGTGACATGAGGCGAATGTAAATGTATTTGCATAAATACGACGTTTGTTCTCTGATGTCTTCTGTTTCACCCACAGCAATACCAGAGTGCCATTCGCTCCCATAAAGCAGGACGACCTGTTAACTATGATGAGCTGCCAGTGCCACCAGGTCAGTGAGAGTTTGATCATTCAACCTTTCAGAGCTGTGAGCTTAGTTTTTATAATAATAATAGTAATGATTTTCTTCTCTTTGTATTACTATTCATAGCCATTATAACTTATTATTATAGATTGAATATACACTCTATGGTATAAAAGTATTGGGACAACTGACTGCTACACCAACAGGGACTTTAATTTCAATCATAGACTTTAATATGGAGTTGGTCCCCCTTTACAGCTATAACAGCTTCCATTCTTCTTGGAAGGCTTTCCACAAGATTTTGGAGTTTCTGTGGGAATTTATGTGCATTCATTCTGTAGAGCATTTTTGAGGTCAGACACTGATGTTGGACAAGAAGGCCAGGATCACAATCTCCGTTCCAGTTCATCAAAACGGTACTGGATGGGGTTGAGGTCAGGACTCCAGTCAAGCTCTTCCACACTGAACTCCTCCAGCCATGTCTTTATGGAGCGCGCTTTGTGCACTGGGACACAGTCATGCTGGAATTGAAAAGGTTCAAACTGGGTCCACAAAGTTGGAAGCATGGCGTTGTCTAAAATATCTTGATATGCTCGATTTTAAACTCCTGTGGCAATGGGTATGATTGAAACAACTGAATTCAGTTATTAAGAGGTCTGTCCCAATACTTTTGTCCATATAGTGTACATCCCCCCCAGAACATACTACCTTACACTCTGATTTATTGTGCCCAACAGGTTTTCCTCCCATCCCTGGCCAGCAGGCGGCTGCACCTGAGCAGGGACTGGACGCTGTGCTTGAAGCTGCCAATAAACTCGCCTCAAAGGACGCAGACGCAGGGGATGAGGACGAGGAGGAAGAAGGAGAGAAGAAAGAGACCAAGGAGGTCTGACTTTTCATGATTCATTTTAGGCCATTGAGGTGTGATTAAAGCCAGCATGAATAAAAACCATAACACACTCACCTTCTGTCCTGTGGCGGTCTGTGGTGGTGGTGGTGGTGATAAAGGATATTATTACAGGATGAAAGGTCTGGAGTTTACAGCCTTTAAATGATGATCAGTATGTCCAAATAACCACCTGAATACTTATTCTCATACTCATCTTTAAAGCTAATATTTGAAGCATTTAATGGAACAGATACGATTGCACTCAAACCAGTTGTACATCTTAACTGTTCTGTTTTTTTAAGCATCGAGTCTACTTTTTTTGCTCTCATTGAAGCATAAACCCTGTAGTTATCCAATCAAATCACACTTTCTATAGCATTCTGAATTATGTTTAAAATAATTTCCTTGGTGCCCTAGTAGTTGCAGAGCAGTTCTTGCGCTGGATTAATGGTGTGCGCAGGATTCTCATCTCTGAAACAGTTGCAAAGAAATAGTTGGGCAAAAAAAGCAAATACATTTTAAATTTTTACTGACTCAAATGTAGCCAATCAGCCAAGATATGCTTGATGTCCAAATTTTGCTTCTTTTGCTTAAAACTGAAGTTACGAGGCTAACACTGCTAACACTGCCAACACTAGAAGTCAATAGTCACCCAAATCTTTTCTGTTAACACACATTCAAACCACATTCAGCTCTTCATTAAGGTGGAGCAGACTTGTGGAGGTGGTTTAGGAGACAGTATGACTTACTGTAAACTGTAAAAAAAGAACAAAACTTCACTGTGTAGCCAAGCAGTTTGAACTTTGCATTTTTCTTATTGTCTGCGGATTTTAAGATTTTCCTATGTGTGCTTGCTCACGTCTGATATTGTAGGCCGAACGAGGTGATATGATGTGGAACCCTGGCAAGTTCTATCGAAAGATCGTTCTTGATGAAATGTGCAGTATAGGTTATAATGTTGGTGGATTAGTACAAAAAAAAACAAAACCAAATATGTGAAAAGCAACTTAACAGGTGAATACATCAAATAATTCAGGCCTGCATAAAAGGAAAAGCAGAATTTCTCACTGAGCATTATGAGCTGGAACCCACATGGTAAAAAAATTGATTTCATTTCTATCAGAAGGTTAAACTACACTCTCAGAACAGAAAGATGCTCTCTTGCTTGGATGTTTTTATTATGACAGTTCCTTTTTTGTGTAATTTCCAGGTCAAATCCACCCCACCAGAACGCCAGAAAAAGCCAACGATGGCGGTGACTCCGACTGTTCAGGATCCTAAAAAGACCCCTTCACCTTCTCCAGAAAGAACAGCTAGGAAAGAGAGTATATCATCCCAAGGTTAGTGATTTTCAGATCATTTTGTGTTTGAAATTGATCATGCTGGGGGGCTCTCCAGTGGTGCAGCTGTTTTGGTGTTGGCCTCATTTGGAAATTCCTTCCCTGCTGATGCCAGATCAGTTCATGGCTGGGAGTCCAAGAGTCTAAGGCACTGTTGTCCATGTTTTCTCTGAGGGGGACAGTGGACAGCATGGTGTGAGCCAGCATGGATTTCAATTTCTAACATAACAGAGTTGGCAGTTAAACACACCTGATTCAAATGGAAATCGACCAACTCAGCTGGACTCCGGCTCTCGGCTCCCCACCCCATTTTAATGTAAAGACTTACATTTAATGAACATGTAATGTTTTCACACCCTTATGCTGGCATTTACAGGACCTGCCAATTTAACACCCACCATCTGCCCACCTTTATCTTGACTTCACATTCACTACTTAATGTGTGAAGAAGTGATGAACAGTAAGAGCTAATTAAAAGAAACCAAACCACTAAAGACGCTTTTCCACAGGTCTACAGGAACCGTTCTGTACTTAAATTGTACAGTGATGTACAATTCTCAATTCGCTCCACACAGTTTATGGCTTGTCGTCCCAAAAAAGTGTCCATGGAGTCGAACCGGCGGAAAGTTTTATTGTCAGAGCTGCTTTTGTTATTGTGCTCTTTTATTATTTATAGTCTTTGAGCTTTTATTTTTTCTTTATCCGTGTGATGAGAACCAAACCCAGAGAACTTATTAGTGACATCCTGGATCACCCTCACGTTTCTCACAGAGTTAAAGATAAATTTGTTAGAGTCGTAGAAAACTCCCACTGAAATTCATCTTCAGACCAGACAGACAGTCGAGCTTGAACTTCATCACCTTCCCAGTTGTTAGTTTGTATCTCCATTGTTGTTTTTTTATGTGCGGACAGTAAAGAACAGCGGCCTCTTTCCATGTTGTGATGTCATTTCGACCAATCAGAAAGCAGTGATGCAGTTAGCCTGGCTGCGGCCCTCTTTCGGCCCTGCCGTCGAGCAGCTCGGTTTCGGCTCGTGTTTGCGTCTCTTATTTGTAATGGAAAAACACTTGTTCACAGTATGGCCCGGTTCCTTGTGCCAGTGGAAAAGAGCCATTAGCCGCCCTGTTGCAAAATGTATATTATATAAGCTATATTATGAGTTTCTTCAGTTTATTTGGCTTTAAAAAATACTGGCAAACTCTTAATCTTATTGCTCAGCAAAGGAGGTGTTTGTTCTGAAAGTGACAATAAATAAATTCCCTTTCAGCCTCGCAGCAGCTGGAGTTTCTGGAAGGCCGTAAGAAGCAGTACATGAAAGCAGCGCTGCAGGCGAAGCAGAAGAACGATCTGGAGCAGGCCAAGGTTTACCTCCGCACGGCCAAGGGTTTCGACCCCATGATTGAAGCAGCGCGGAGCGGAAAAGCTGTAGACATCAGCAAGGTTAGGAATCAGCGCCATTTGAAGGAGGATGGAAAGGATTGCCACCCCTTAGAAACAACAAATATCCCATTTTATTCCCCTGGTAGTAATGCTGTCCACATCTCCCATTTCATTCCGGACTGTCTACAGTGATGTAAGAAGCTAAAAAACTGGTCAAATAGCTTTTTATACCACTGTTAAGACAATAAAATATATAATAAGATAATCCTTTATTAATCTGCATTGTTACAGCAGCAAAGTGAACAGAAAGAAAGTAGAAGCAGCATAACCAATACAGTTATACAATGAAAACTATACAATATAACAGTATTAAAAACTGTCTACTATACAAAATAGTATATTAGTAAAAAAGTGTGTGTGTGTGTGTGTATGTGTGTGTGTTTGTGCTTTTCGTGGGGGTTATGTCTCAAGAGCACCCGCATATAGTGAACAACCACGTTGTTGTGAAAATTGCCTATTTTTATAGTGTAAACCCTAAATATGCCCGCAAATATGCTCGCAAAACACTTTTTCATTTTAAACTTAGTTTAATACATTACCCTTAACGAAAATGTAAAGGTAAACCCCTATTCCTACTGTACAGTTTACACTGAACTCCCACAGTGCTATAATGTAAATACCGATGTTACCCCTGTATAGACTGTACTGTAATTCATGCACCGGCATTTTCTTTGGTATGCGCTGTCGTTTTCTTTGGGATAAGCGGGTAAATACAGTAATAAATGAATAAAATTTTTAGTAATAAATATACAGTAAAATGTACGGGTAATCACCAATAATTATTACAGTTCAGTAATTTACGGTTCATCGAACGCTGCGTCTTATTCAGGCACTTCAGGAGGACTCGTATTGTAGTAACCCGCCGGTTAAAGCAGAGACTGGACAGCGACTAAGCTCAACAGCCTCTTTTAATTACAGTAATACAAATACAAGACTTTAAGAAGGACAAAACGAAAAACAAGAGAAACACTCGAGACGCTCCACGGGGGAAATTCTGGACTGCTGCTGCCACAGGTGCATCAACCTGCAGCAGCCAATGAGCAGCAAGGAGAAATAAATAATGTTCTCGGATTGGCTACTTTCAAACGTCCCACCTCTAAGTACAGCAGTATTTAACCATCCCAAGACGCCTTTCTTTGTGTTCTCTGGACAGCACAAAAACATTTATACAGTTATATTTTATATGGAAATGTAGCTGAATTTACGTTGAAATTATGTTTTTCTTAATAATTTTGAACTAAAATGCAAAAAAAAAAAACATTGCCACGAAAAAAGCCACACAAAAAAAAGCGGGGAATATTTGCAGTGTCCGTGTTATTGTGGGGATTTCCATGTAAAATGATCAGTTTGGTTTTCAGAAAAAAATCTGCGTTAGACTGATTCCGCGACTCTTGATCTGCGCAAAAGTGGGGGCTTACTGTATATATTTGTGTGTGTATGTGTGTGTGTGTGTATGCATGTGTGTGTGTGTGTGTGTGTGTGTGTGTGTGTGT
>JBBPCX010067880.1:5000-12781 GCA_037974365.1 Hydrocynus forskahlii | reverse complement strand
ATTTTTTTTACAATACACATGCACATATTTTTAGTTTATCCTATTTTTATATTACTAGATTGTGTAGTGCACATTTGTATTTTTATTCTACTTTATTCTGTTCTATTGTTTTTTTTATTTTTGCTGCTCTTTGTTTCATCTTTACTAAATATTATTCATCTTTACTGAATGTTCAAAGGTTACTGAACATGACGGAACTTTACTGAACATCACTGAACTTTACTGAATGCAATTGAAGATTATTGAATATTACTAAACTTTACTGAACCTTTCTGAATATTACTGACCTTCCCTGAACATTACTGAACTTTACTGAACATTGTTGAACTGAACTGAACATTAGTGGACCTTAACGGACTTCACTGAACATTCCCCAACTTTGCTGAACTTTCTGAACTTTACTGAACTTTACTGAACATTACTAGACATCTGTAGTCTGTGAGGCTGTGATGTGTCTACAGATCATCAGTAGAGAACAAAATGTCTGAGCCCAGAAACAAAGCATGTGGTGTACCTCAGGGGTGTATTCTGGGACCCCTGGATGTTTTCACTGTATCATCATGCTTTGAAATCAGTTTGAGTAAATATGAGGGTTTGTTTGTCATGAGGATAAAAACAGTCAGAAAAAAACTGCAGATGATACTCTTTACACCTGAATTAAAGCTTCAAGTCAATCACCTACGATAAGCAAGAAAGTGAGAAAACAATTGTCACGGTTGAGGAGTGAACAAGAACCTACCAGTGTAGCGGATTAACCCAATCGTGGACAGACGCAAGAGAGTTGGTGGACCACACGCTTTGCTCTATGAACACTCTATACTAGAGTGAAGATTCCCACCGGAACCTGCGTTCACAACACAAACATAGGAGGTAAGTAGAACCGGAGTACTCATGGTCTCAGTAGAAGTAAGCTGATCTCGAGGAGACATTTTGGGTAGGCGACTCAATGACTGAGCACTGTGTTCCACCTGTTTCCTGTTTATATACCCTGTGACACATGTAACTTCCATTGCCCCGTGCGCGTCACATGTCTTGTGTGTGTGACAGTACCCCCTCCAGGACTGTCGCCAGATGGACCCGGTTGGGAAGATACCTGATGACAGTAGTCCTGGACAGTAGCCCCGGTTGGGAGGATACCCGATGACAGTAGTCCCGGATGAGGGAAGGATTTAGGATGAACTGACCAGGGACCCAAGATCATTCTTAGCCTTCCCAGTCAACCAAGTACTGGGTGCCCTGGCCATGGCATCGCGAGTCAAGGATCCGTCAGACAGTATACACAGGGCCACCGTCAATGATCCGAGGCGGAGAGGGAGCCAGTGCAGAGGGAACCAGAGGTGAAGTGATGAAGGGCTTGAGCTGTGATGAGTGGAAGACTGGATAAATCCAGAGGTGGGCAGGCAGCAGGAGCTGGAAGGTGACGGGGTTGATCCGGTGGGTGATTCTGTAGGGACTAATATATTGGGGTGAGAGCTTTCTGGAATCGGTGTGCAGTCTGAGGTTGCGAGTAGATAGCCAAACCCTGTCACCAACATGGAACATGTGCGCCAGGGGGTGCTGGCAGCGATGCTGTTGAACGTAACATGCGTTGGCCGTTGCATACCTCAAAAGGACTGAGGCCAGTGCCCGGGTACTCTCTACTTGATGTTATCGAGAGAGGGCATCTGCCATGGTGTTTTTCAATCCTGCGTGATCAGACAGTGTGAAATTGAATTGTTCAAAGAACAATGCCCACCGCGCCTGCTGAGGGTTGAGTTGTTTCACCTGCTGGATGGTGATAAGGTTTTGGTGGTCAATCCAGACAATGACCAGGTCACTGCTGCCCTTTTCTGGAGAAGAAACTGCAAAGATGCAGTTTCTGGTCTGGACCTCGTTGGGAGAGGACGGCCACTACGCCCACATAGGAGGCATCCACCTCCACAACAAACGGCTTGGCCGAGTCCGGGTGTTGAAGAATGGGGGCTGTGGTTAAGAGATGGCAGAGATGGTGAAAGGCTTGGGTGGCTTCGGGAGTGAGGTGAAATGGTGTCCGGGAGGGCATAGTGAGGTCAGTAAGAGGCGCCTCAACTAAACTGAAGCCCCAAATAAAGCGTCTATAGAAGTTTGCAAACCCCAGAAAATGCTCAAGCTGCTTAAGCGAATTGGGTAGAGGCCAATTACGCACAGCATCCAGCTTCTGGGGGTCCATGGCCACACTGTGGGGTGAGATTACAAACCCAAAAAATGTGGTGGAGCGCTGGTGGAAAGCACATTTTTTCAACTTGCAGAACAGTTGGTGGGCCAGCAACATTTTTAGGACAGCTCTGACATGCTGTGTGTGTTCCTCCAAGGTCTTTGAGTAAATGAGGATGTCGTCCAGATATGCAAAACACCAACGACCCAGCATGGCATGCTGCCAGACTATTGCACAAGCCGAACGGCATCACCAGGGTCTCATAATGGCAAGTGGGAGTGATGAAAGCCGTCTTCCACTCGTCGCCCTCCCTGATGCGGACGAGTTTGTATGCGCTCCTAAGATCCAGCTTGCTGAAAATGGAGGCAGCGGAGAGGGCGTCCAGTGCAGTGTTGGTCAGTGGGAGTGGATGACAGTTCTTCACAGTGATTTTGTTCAGTCCCCAGCCATCGCCTGGAGACAGACCTCCTGACAGGTCGGGCCCCATTGTAGAATCTTTTGCTGAGTCCTAGAGATGAGAGGGTCGTGACAGCAGAGCCAGGGGTGTCCAAGGATGATGGGAGGTGAGGTGAGATGAGTGAGGTAGCAGGTGCTCTTCTCCTGGTGTTTCCTGATCAACAGGTGTAGGGGTTGAGTTTGGAGTGTGATGGGGCTGGGCCGAGCATCCACGACGGTGATGTTGATCACTGGGATAACGCCTCAGTTTTCACACCCAAACGGGCAGCAAAAGCCTGGTCGATTAAGTTGCCAGCTGCTCCTGAATCCACAAAGGCGGTGACCCTGACCCGTTGGTGGCCCAGCTGGATGTGGTCCTGAACTGTTAACCGGGAAATGGCTGGTACTACAGAGCTGGAGAGTAGTCCAGGTGAGTTCCTCCCCCATTCACCTGGTCTGGCCGTTTCCCTAGGCACAGAGGCCCTTGTGATAGCAATGAGCCCTCTCCGCCGGGGTCAAGGAGGCGCGCCCTAACTGCATGGGTTTCCTGGCTCTGGAGTGGGCCTCTGACGGAGGTGAAGGTTCCGGTGGGCTGATGGTTTTGGGCTGGGTACGAGGAGCTGGCCTCAGGCGAGAGCTCATGCCCTATTCAATGCACATGCATAGCTGGATCATCCCTTCTAGCATGTCAGGAAGCTCTTGCCCAGCAAGTTCATCCTTAATTCGTGGAGCCAACCCCTCGTAAAAGGCCGTTTGGAAAGCGGAGTCACCGCTTTCTGCGTGGCCAGGGTGCAAAACTCTGCGGTGTAACGGCTCACCGAATGGTCCCCCTGCCGCAGATGATTCAAACGGGAGTTGACCTCCACCTCACTATCAGGATGCTGGAAGGCGGCCTTGAGGTGACGGGTGAATTCAGGGTAAGAATAACCAGCGTCATTGTCTGACCTCAAGACCACTGTAGCCCACTCGGCTGCCTGCCCGGTGAGGAGGGAGACGAGAAAAGTGATTTGGCTCCAATCTGCGGGGTAGCGCTTTGGCTGAAACTCGAAAAGGACAGAGAGGTTGGTGAGAAATACATTGCACTTACCATCTGCACCATTCCATTTTTCAGGCAGTGACATTTTGGGGATGGGACATGCTGAAGCAGTGGGCTGGAAGGCCGGTGGGGGAGCTGGCGCCTCGGCAGTGCGGTTGGATCACGACTGCTCCGGGGTCGCGACTTGATGATATAATTCCGCGACCTCTAGTTTCAGATTCATGATCTCAACCCCTTGCCGATTTACCAGATCCATCATTGCGGCCGACGGACATGAGAGAGTTGGTGACTGAGCCCCCTGTTCCACCTGTTTCCTGTTTATATACCCTGTGACGCGTGTCACTTCCATTGCCCCGTGCACGTCACATGTGTGGTGTGTGTGACAGCAATGAGATGGGTCTGTAATAGGAAAACATGTCCTTTTAAAAAGCCTTGCTTGCTTTACTCTGCAGTGGAGGAACAGTGTTCGTACCTGAATCTGCAGAAAACCCCCAAAAACTACATCAAATATAAATTAAAAAACATAAACAATAACAGTGAGAAGGCTCCTCTATTTCAGCTTAAAGCTGAATGTTTTTATTTCATCCGTGCTTCCACATTCGGCCACTGTGGGGCAGCAATAACTGCAGTAAGTGTTGAAGGTTCAGTCACTATGTTTCCACAGCAGGTGGATTATTAATACAGCCATTAACGCTGTAAAACACTCATTTATTCTTTAATAAGGCAGACAAGCCACTCAAACCACATCCAGCTCTTCATTAAGGTAGATCAGACTTGTGGATGTGGTTTAGGACCACTGATGGGCCGTGAAAGCTTTTGATTGGGCCACAAACCTAAAATCGAGACAGGTCATTGGTCCGCAACTGGTTATTTAATAACATCTAATGTGGCCAAGTGGGCCTTACATACTGTAATAGATAGGTGGGCCTTAATGTTGAAAAGGTTGAGAACCATTGGTTTAGGACACATTATGACTTACTGCGAGCTGTAAAAATGAACTGGCTATGAGGTACTTCCTGACTGATCAGTCATGTCTAGGGGAGATGAAACATCTGTGGACATTTGCGCACATTTTTAATAAAATTTTATTTCTTGTAGTGTTCTGTGTGATATATATGCAACACGAGGCAGCACTGCTGACACACACCTCAGGGTGATCCCTGTCTCATGCCCGTAGACCCTGGGTTAGGATCTGGGTACCTGCAAAGCTAGTAAAGATAAAGCGGAAAATGAATGACTGAATACGTATGCAACCCTGTTTATTATCAAATCACACGCATTTTAAACCCAGTTTCTCCTTTTTACATGTTTATTTTAGGTCTTATAATTAAGCGTTTGAGTGTTTTGTTTTAAGGGGGGCAATGTGATGAGTGCTGGTGACTTTCCGATGAACAAAGAGTAAAACACACACACATACACTTTCACAAATGTGTTTTTATTTATTTTTCTCAAAGTCAGTTTGATTTTTTTCACATCATGCAAATTTATTTTTGTGTCTATAATTATTATGTAAAATTCACTCGCTTTGACCTCATATTCACACACAGGCCAGTGCACACCCCGCTTTTCACCAGCAGGGCAGCGACACTGACACAAGGCTCCAAGCAGCTAGAATGTTCCCAGAATTGCAAATCTGTTTGAAAAAGGGGCGAAGCGGCAAAGCAGCGGCGGCAGGCAGCTCCGGCGGCGGGACACACTCCACACACACGCCAGTGAAACGCATGAAAAAGTTCTTTACCACATATATATATATATTTACATTTTGGTTCATGTTTATAAAAATATCGAATAAAATCAGGTGTTGTGACCTGTGATGATATACAGATCTTTTAGAAAAAGGTACAAAGTCCAGGAGAGTCAAGGAGAGATACAGAATAATTGGAAAAGGAGGTAGCAACTCTTTGTTCGTTGTCTTGGCGACGGTGAGAGCAGAACCCTGCCGACTTCCCTGCGGATTATGGGACGTCGTTCCTGCAACAGCGTGACTCGGCCGCCAGAACAGCAGTCGTTATTGGGCGGAGTCTCGGCCGTGTTTCTGTTTAACATCTGCAGAAGCTCAGACATGCACAGCATGGTCAAATTATGGACATGCAGCTGGTGGGGGCGAACGGTGTGTTTGTCCTCATTGCTGTGAGAGGACGCTCAATAAGAACTGCTGTACTCCGGTGGGTCAATGGAAGTACGACTGCAGGGTCCCGCGGCGGCGGACGTCTGTCGTCCAGCAGTGGAACCCGCCGCCCAGGGAGTTGGCATGACGAATACTCACCTTAATCGTCTTAATACCTGTAACCACAACATCTGGCATCAGTACACATAATAATAATAATAATCATAACCAGATTACATTTCTGTTTGCTATAAAACCAGTGTTTGGAGACACCACTATTTGGAGACCCCTTCTTCTGATTCTCTTCACTCAGTGTGCCTCATATTAGCATTTTATTACCAGGCCATTTATGCTTTAGGATGGCTGACCACAGGTGGAGCAAACTGAAAATGGGTGGGAAAAGCATCCGCAGCCATATATATGATCAAAAGGAATATAAAAAGAATAATCATTTATTCATAAAACACCTTCACAAAACTCGAAAATAGGTTTGGAATAAAAATCAGTGTCACTGATGCTCTAATGGAGCCATTTGACTTCTGGTGGGACCCTCTTATGGACAGTGTTCGAGCTGTTAAACATGAGCAAGTTACAGTTCAGCTCCAGAAGGTGGTTCCCACCTGAAAACACCTCAGAATGTACTTTGGCCACTTACCAAGACTTTCGAACATTTTCTGAATGGTCGTCTCGTTGGCGTCCACCATGACACGCTTCTCGTCCAGCATCAAAACGTTCATGGACAGCCATTTGGAGGACATCCAGAGCGGGTGGTCTGAACAGAAACAGTAACATTATTTTATAACATTATTTTACAGTGACTGAACAGGGGAAGAAGAACCACATGATTATACTCACCATCTGGAATCAATGGGGTTGGAGGTTTGACCACTGTCCAGCCAGCTTTGTGGAACATCTCAATCTGCAACAGTCCAATCAGGAGACGGTGATCAATAATCCAGCATTCTGTTACTGAAATAAACCACCTCCTAATTTTCTTACAGAAACACTGAACATCTTAAGAGTAGTGTAGTGTTTATTCAGTCAGTTTGTAGCAGTAATTGGGTCATTTTCTTACAGTAATTGTGTCATTATGCTACAATAATTGGGTCAGTTTACATCAGTAATTAGGTCAGTTTGTAAACAGTAATTAGGTCAGTTTGTAAACAGTAATTAGGTCAGTTTCGAACAGTTATTAATCAGTTTGTAGCAGTAATTGGTTTAATTTGTAACAGTAATTTGGTCAGTTTGTATCAGTAATGTGATCCGTTTGTAACAGTGATTGGGTCAGATTGTAAAGGTAATTGGGTTAGTTTGTAGCAGTAATTGGGTCAGTTTTTAACAGAGAACCTGGATTCATCTGTAACAGTAATTGGGTCAGTTTGTAACAGTATTTGGGTTAGTTTGTAATAGTGATTGGGTTGCTATGTATCAGTAATTGGGTTGTTTTGTATCATGCCCTGTTCTCACCTGTCGGCAGGGCCGGTCCGGGTTGGACAGCACCAGGCCTGGTCCGATGATGTTGAAGGTGGCGTCGATGTGCATGGGGTTTGGGTCTTTAAAAGAGATGATGTGCACCTTGTAGGTTGGAGCGAGGTGACGACGCATCCACTCAATCCCCATGAAGTTAGTGACCTGTAACCAAGAAAATGTCCTAAATAATGCAGTAACCCTAACAAACCAAGAAAAAAAAAACATTTAATCCCACCCCACCACAACACACACACAGAAAAGAGAAAAAAGAGAGAGAAAGTGTGAGTTTTCGTACTTCTGGTCATTCTGAACACGGAAGTCTTTGAGAGAAAAGCTCAAAAATCTGACCCAAATCTTCTCTCTCTCTCTCTTCACACACACACACACACACACACACAGAGCACTTCAGCACCCCTCCCAAGGTTCCACACCAATCTAATGCAATACTCACTAATTGCAATATTCTAGGAATGTGTGTGTGTGTGTGTGTGTGTGTGTGCGCGCATGTGCGTGTGCTACCTGGCTCCTCTGTACGAACAGGTCTGTTCCAGCTCTGATAA
>JBBPCX010067879.1:0-12782 GCA_037974365.1 Hydrocynus forskahlii | reverse complement strand
AGAGGGTGTGAGAGAGAGAGAGAGAGAGAGAGAGAGAGAGAGAGAGAGAGAGAGAGAGAGAGAGAGAGAGGGAGAAGGTGAGAGAGAGAGAGATAATTGAGAAGACTGCAGCAAAGTAGATTTTGGTGTCATTTGGTCAGCAGTGGGGAGGTTTTTTTTCTCATGCACATACACACGTCTTGAAGCAGCTGTCACTTCTGGTTTGTACTGACATGTTTTCGTGATACAACGGGCCTTGAAAGTTTGTGAATCCTTTAGAATTTTCTATTATTTATGTATAAACATGATCTAAAACATCACATCTATATACAAGCCCTAAAAGTAGATAAAGAGATCCTCATTGAACAAATCAAAAATATAAAATGTTTAAAAAGACAAAATTATACTTAGGCTGGAAAAAGGTTTAAAAAACCTCCACCAATCCACATTCATACAGACTACGTACAAATGGAGAAGTTTCAAGACCATTGCTGCCCTCTCAAGGGGAGGTCAACCAGCGAAAATCACTCCAAGAATAAGGAGTAAAACAGTCTGGAAGGTCACAAAGGAACCTAAGATAACTTGGAAACAACTAAAGGCCTCGTTTACATCGGCGAATGTTAATGTTCATGAGTCCACCATCAGGAAGACACTGAACAATGGTGGGCATGACAGGAATGCAAGGAGAATGCCTCTGCTCTCCAAAAAGAACATTGCTAGCTGTCTACAGTTTGCTAAAGATCACGCCGTCAGGCCAGGATAATAGAAAAATGTTTTGTGAATGGAAGACAACAAAATAGGACTTTTTGATTTAAACAAAAAGTGTTTGGAGAAATGAAAAACACTGCATTTTGACAAAGCAACCTTATTCCATCTATGAAACATAGTGGAGGTAGTATCATGATTTGGGCTTTTTTTGATGGATTTGGGCCAGAACGCTTGCCGTCACTGATGGCACAATGAATTCTGAATTATGCCAGTGAATTCTAAAGGGAAATGTTTCTGAATTAATGTCAAGACAAAGTGCAGAAACCCATCAGAAATATTGTGGATGGACCTGAAGCAAACAATTCATGGACGGAAACCCACAAACATCTCAGAGTTTAAGCTATTTTATATGAAATGGGCTAAAATTCCTGCAAGCCTTCACATTTAAGGTCCACATTCTTTTGTCACTCACAGACATGTAACATAGGATTATTTTCCTCAGTAAATAAATGGCCAAGCATAATATATTTGTTTCATTTGTTTAACTGGGTTCCCTTTATCTATTCTAACTGGGTTCCCTTGATCTAATCTGATGACATTTTAGCTCATATTTATGCAGAAAAAATGGAAAATTCACAAGGGTTCACAAGGGTTCCTTCAAGCACCACTATCTGTTGTGCACATGTCCTTTAACAAAAATGAATAAATAATAAAATAAAAACCAATACAAATCTAACCTAAAGCTGATTATACTGGTGCTGAACTCTTCCTGCATCATTACTAAGGGTGCAAGGCATATCTCGAGCAGATACGTAATTCACCAATAAATGGGAACATCTAAAGATTTAGTAATCTGGCGCTAGATTTACAACAGATTACAATTTGTAGTAATCCTGAAAAATACGTTGTCACTAGAGCCAGTCACTAAAGTGGACAGCACAGTGGATAACACCACCATGAGACAGGAATGCTACGGTTCTACCAATAAGAATCTTTAGGCAAGACTTCTAAAGCAACATTCATCTACCAATATATATAGCTCTGAAATGGTACAGATTGTCAAATATTTAAATACAAAATTGTACATATGTGTCTTTTTTCAACTTTTTTTTTTAAATCACCTGAATAAAAATGTAACCAAATCTAATTCGAGAATAAACTTACACAATGCAGGTACAGCAGAGTATTTACCACTTTGCTTTACAAGTACAGGGAAGGAGTCTTTTATAAATGAAACAACTGACAGTCACTTGGAAACAGGTATCTAAACATAATGAATTGAACCTCTGTTTATAACGTTCCTTTCTTCAGCCTGACATCCCACACGTCGTAGCTGCCAAATGACGTATTAGGCAATCTCATTAGATGAGCCAGTAAAAAAAAAAAAAATCTTTTTGTGGGCCACAGAACCATTTCTAATTAATAGTGTGGGTCGCGATGGGCACAAGTTTGGCACACCCGATGTAGATGTTCCCACTGACAGTCTGATTTAGCCATGGCTATATAATATTAATCAATGATCCATCATGATACTTCATACTGATTACAGTCTGAACTATAGTCTGTAGAGACAGTTTCACAGATTAAGTCCAAACCTGGACTAAACTGAATGGAAGAGTAATGGAACTGAAATGTAGTCTTTAATCTATGTCCAGGAAAACAACACTATATAGTTATTTATGGCTATCAACCATAATAAGGTATTAATAATAAGTTATTATATCAGACCAGAAATTCCAGTCCATCTCACATAATGATAAATCATCATAACCATCATAAAATCATTTTCGTTATGCACTGCAAAACATAAAACTGTCATATGAAAGACTGTAAGATCAATATATGGCATACTGTGAGGCAAACCATGATCAGTAGAGTGAGCTAATAGATTATTATTTTATGGTAAGCATTCCTGCAAGTGTGTGTGTGTGTGTGTGTGTGTGTGTGTGTGTGTGTGTGTGTGTGTGTGTGTGTGTGTGTGTGTGTGTGTGTGAGAGTGTGTTTGTGTGTACACTCCAGTCATACTCACAGATCAAAGACCAAATAATGAAACCCTTCCTCGGCAATACTGTCGTGGAGTCGGACTGAAGAGAACAGAGAAAATATATAAACATTAAGTAATGCAATAGAAGCAAACAGACAGATAAGAATTTCAGTTAATAACAGCTTTCAGAATATTTCAAATAAGTCCATTCTGACACAACATCACGCCACACAGAGACCAATCATTGATTGAAAGATTGTGCGCATGTGTGCGCATGTCTGCGTGTGTGTGCGTGCGTTCGTGTGTGTGCGTATGTGTGTGTGTGTGCGTGTGTGAGAGAGCGTGCGTGCAACGCGTTAGTGACAGTGCCACACGCAGAGTGTAAGAGAGGCAGACGTACAGAGGGATAACTAGGAGCATAAGAGAATGAGACTGAAACAACAGTGGGATAAAATGAAAGAAGAAAGAGAGAGATAGAAGATAGTGAGGCAGACAGAGAGAAGGAGACACATAAAAAGAGAAAGAGAACAAGTGGTGGGGGTGCAGACAGAGAAAGTTGAGTAAACAGAGCCCAGAATAGCAGGAGCCTTCAGAGAACCCTGAGAGAAACAACTCCAATGAGAACAGGAACAGGAGAGGAGGAGAAACTGCTGAATGACAGAGCATAGATTAAGATCTACCTGAGATGTGTCAAAACCGTATCCTCATGCACACTGCTGGCTTAAGGCTTTTTAACAATGAGGCACAACAACAATCCATCTACTTCTGACAGTGAAGAGAAGACTGAGGGGACATTTATGCCTGAATCATACAAGTGTCATTAAACAATTTCCACATCATTAAAGTGGAATACGTTCTCAAGCACAAAAAGCTACTGATTATTGCTGTACAGAGATTTAGATATTCACCTTCATTTTATTCCCTTTACACACACATTGTGTTTTCTTCCTCCTCCATCGTCACATCTCTAATGTATTTCCTCCAGCCAACATTATTTTTAGAAATGTGAGCCTTAGAATTAAAAATGCTTTCCTTACATTGGAAGTAAAGAATGGTTTCTGTATCCATTCAGTTTAATTGGAAAAGTCATTTTCTCTAGAGGGAGTGTCTTGTTGTACAGGGGGATAATTTCATGTATTCTAACAAACAGTGCAGATCATTTCATTTATTAAAATGCTTTAAACAAGCAAAACTGCCTGTTAATAGAGAATCAAAATTATAAAACCTTACTGACCCCTTATTGCTTGAAACAAGCTAAAACATCTAGAATTAAGTTAAAAATCTTATATTACTTTCTCAAAACTAAAAAGATTTAGACTAGATTTAAATTATTTCACAATCAAAACATGCAAAATCAGTATTGTATTTATAACAATAAAGGATTAAAAATAATATATTGTGCAGCAAGTAATGTCCAATATCTTATAACTCACTGAAATGTGCCTTGCAAGTCATTCCTAAATCAAATGCTTTCCAAAGCAATAAATATTTGACTCATTTCATATAAAACCTATATAGTTAATATAAACATATAAACTTTGCAGACTACTTGCAGCTCTGGAGTGATTTAGCCAGCTGTTCATTCTCTAGCCTTCTCTAACAGACAACTCTCTCATCTTTATACATAAGACTCTATTAGGGGACATCCATCCATCCATCCATTTTCTGAGCACAGTGGAGGGCTAGAGGCCGTCCCTGCTGTCCGAAACGAAGTCACACCTAGGGGCAATTTAGCATCTCCAATTCGTCTGACATGCATGTCTTTGGACTGTGGCAGGAAACCGGAAACCCATACAGACACTGGAAGAACATTCAAACTCCTCGATTCCCCAGGAATCTAATCTCCTAGGTGACATGCATCCTAATATTTCACCTCAGCTGGAAATCAGAAACATTTCCAATGGCCCCCAATCCAATGACTGGCTAACATTCGAGTATCCAGTGTGCAGAATGGGCCTTCTCCTTTTTTCACACCTCTACCAGAGGAACTAAAGTCAGAATACAGACACCTCATAGTCTAACATATGACATTTTACCTAGTCCTGAGTCCTGTGGGATTTTGAGCACTTGACACTTGCTGCCATCATTTACTTATTCCTTAATTCCTGGTTTTTTACTTTGTGATCTGTCTCACCGTTTCTTTTCTTGCACAGTCTCTCAGGAAATAAGGCAGTGGTCTCAGCAGGGCTTAAATAAATGTTTGTTTCATGTTCCATTTTCCCAACGTAAATTAGCACATGTAGTCCAAGTCCAATATTTAGGTTTATAGTTTAATTGCATTTTGAACTGTTTTGGGAAAACTGGATTTTGAACCAGTAAAAGAGGCAGAAAGGGGGGGGGGAGAACGAGCAAGAGAGAGAGAGATAAATAGAGAGAGTGAGAGAGATAGAAGACAGAATGAGGGAGAGAGAGAGAACAAGCGAGAGAGAGAGAGAGAGAGAGAATGAGCAAGAGAGAGAGAGGAATAGAGAGAGTGAGAGCGATATAGAAGAGAGAATGAGGGAGAGAGAACAAGCGAGAGAGAGAGAAAGAGAGAGAGAGAGAGAGAACAAACGAGAGAGAGAGAGAGAGAGAGAGAGAGAGAGAACAAGCAAGAGAGAGAAAGTGCATGTGTGCTTGTGTGTGTTAGTGTAGCCCAGCAGCAATGTGCTTTATGGAGCACTCTGGCCTCTCTCCTCTCTTTTCTCTCCCGCGCTCCTTCGTTTTCTTTTCCTTCATTGCTCCTTTTGTTCAGCATTTATCTGCAGCCCAAGCAGAAAACATGACAAGCTGTCTCTTTGAAAGGAAGGTGAGCCGAGGAGAAAAGCAGGGGACAGAGGAAAATATGAGAGGGAAAGGGGGGAGAAATAACCAAGGGAAGCCAGGAGCAGGAGGCATGGCCTGAAGGAGCCGAGAACCGCATGGAGCGCAGGACAGCAGGGACAGAACAAAGGAGAAAATTAGGGAAAATACACCAGAGCTAAGCCTGGTATTGGCAGATATGTTACATTTTTTCATCATGTTTTAGGGACGGTTCTGGGTGGCGTCATCCAGCACGACCTTCAACAGAATTACAGTACTGAGGTCATGACTTTGGTCTTCGTGACATGATGTAACATGATTAAAAGACTGGCCTTTATTATTTAATCAAAATAACATATTGCACAAATACCTGGAATACTCAGAACATCCACAGAACCACAGGATGTCCACTACACACATGCTGGCATCTCATATCTATCCAATATATCATTGCTATCCAAAGACAACCATGTTTCTTTCATTTTAATCTTTAATTTTCTACAATATTTGAACTAATAAGATGCTCTTTACACTGTGTGAACCGTTTATAATGCACGAACCAACAGAAATGCTCCAAAAAGCCTTAGAATAAAAATGCTTACAGTAGAAGTAAATAATGGTTTCTGTATTCATACAATTTAATAGTACTCAATTCATTTTCTCTAGGGAAAGTGTCTTAATGTTCCGTCAGATCGTTTTACTTGTTCTAACACACAGCTTACGTTCCTTATTTAAAAATCTTGAATGACACATCTCTTCATAAAATTACTTAAAACAAGCTAAAAACATCAAGAAATATGTTCAAAATCTTTTGATAGTCCTACAAAATGATATTTACTATATATATAAGCATATAAAGCTTATATATATAGTAAACGGAGTTGATATGAGTTATGCAGACTACTTGCTCCTCTGGAGAGACTTAGCCAGCTGTTCTGAACAGTATGTTAGGCTAAACAGCTGTGGCACCATCTTCAGCTAGAAAGGATTACAAATTCATCTGACTGTGGGTTTAAAAAAAAGAAAAAGAAAGAAAGAAAGAAAGAAAGAAAGAAAAGAAAAAAAGATTCATGCCAGAATGCTGAACCACCCCTTTAAATCTACCCTAAACAGAGACATAACACACGAGCACGAGCAGGTGGTTAGTCCAGGTGCTGTTTCTTTTATCCTCTCTTCCATTCTTTTGCTTTCATTATCTCTTCCTAACCATTTTCTCCTGGGCTCCTCCTGCTCGCCTCTTTTCAGCGCTCGCGTGTTCCTGGCCTTGCTGGTGATAATTACTGTGTGCACACGCTGAAGCCTCCCACACTGAGCGCCCCCTCTGGCTTCTACCCGCTACCCACCTCAGCGTGTTATTTATAGGCCTTATTATGGAGCTTTTTGTCACTTTCTTTATGCATCTCTCATAACATCGTTTTTATTTCGTTCTCTCTGAAACAAAACGTGGGCCAGGCTCTCCGTACATGCTTGGCACACCAAACAGCGTTCTGGAGGAAGACCTCTGGCCAAGTTTGCTCGCAGAAAGCCCCTGCTCCAACACACTTGCACAAGCATGAACTCACATGCGAATGCTAATGAGCTAAAGAGCATAGGCATGCAGTTGCCAAAGCACACTCACCAATATTGGGGTGTTTGAGAAGGCGACAGATCCGGGCCTCTCGATCCAGCTTCTGATGATCTGCACACAAAAAGAGAGAGAAATTAGAATTAGAAGTTATGACACAATCTGGAAATATGCTTTTCTGCAGCTCGTCAAAAGTTTCCTATTAATTAAACGAGGGAGAGAGGAAGACAGAGAGAGAGAAATAGAGAGAGCTTTATGCTAATATGTTATTCACACCCTTCCATCAGTCATCTTTAAATTACTTTATTACTGATTTTTTTCTATCATCATCATTATCAGTCACTCTATAATCACTGCTACGTTCACAAGACAATCTGTTCATTTAAATGTTACTTTGGTTTAAACATTACATACTGCTTAGGCAACACTGTTCCTGAAACAGTCCTGCCAAAACAGCTACTTAGAATTTGAGAAAGAGAGAGAGAGAGAGAGAGAAGAGACAAGGCAGGCAAGGAGAAAAAGATAGACGAGAGAGAGGAGAGAGAAAAGAGAGAGAAGACAGACAGAGACAAAGACAAGAGACTGGAGAAAGAGTGAGAAGGACAAGGGAAAGAGAGAGAGACAAGAAAGAGATGAGAGAGAGACTGAGACAACAGATAGCGAGAAAAAGGAAAGCAGCTTGAGTGTGAGAGTTAGTCAGGCAGGAAGGCTTGCTCCCCGTGCTGCTGAGGGTGTTGTTAGGGAACATCGCTGTGTTAGCACTCCTACCTGCCTGGCCTCAACATATGGACGGCCCTCCACACTCCTGTTCTCTCGAATGAACCCACACTCAGACAATAAAAGAACGTAAAGAAGGACTCTTGCTGTGCTCCTTTGACATGACACTGGTGATATAAGGCTAATACTGCTCTTAGCGAGGGCTACGACATGACACACATCTTCAATAGCTTACGTCCCCGATCAGCATTATACAAACTACACGCCAGATTACTGCCAATTTGGCAATTTCTGTCCAAAACTAATACAGAATATCATTAGTACTTGAGCTACACCATAAATAACTGATGGACATCTGTGGAATTACTGCAAATCTACCAAGATTGGGTCAGCTTTCACTGTAATGTCATCAATCTAATTAACATACATTAACTTTACCCACATCTCTCCGCAATAGGACAGAAGCATAAACTTCACATCTGCCTTGCTTGATCTGTTAGATTTTTAAAATAATGAAAAGTTTAGGTAATTGGATTTTGTGCAACTAGAACGTGTGCATGACTGAGCACACCATTCAAGTGTCACCCACTTAATGTAATAAGAACAAGGCAAAAGCTCTCTCAAAGCTTGTTACAATGACATATATTTAACTAGAAAAGCATTTTATGAAACAAAGAGGCTTAAAGCACTATCTCGCCACACGACACAAAAGCAAATTCAGTTCAAAAAGCAAACATCCACAACTTCCCGAGGTCTCATTTACTGTAAAACAAACAAAATAATTAACTGCCCAATAACTAACTCCCTATATAACTATAACGTTCCACTAAAATGCTGACCTTTACTTTAATATTATCGTTGACTACCTTTAGTGTTTATTATTAGATCATTGAATCACAGGAGAAAGATAAACGTTCAGTGTACGTTCAATGTAAATTCATTTACACCACTTCTGTTGGTCCATAAATGGCAGGCGACACTTTTAAATTAAAAAAATTTAAAACAACAAAAATGGAGATAAGAAGGTATTGTTCCCACAGCAACTATATACATAAGGTATTGCCTTCATGTATGAGTGTGATACACTTTTAAGGAGGAGCACAAAATGCAGATAAACTAAACCATTAGCGCATTTGCTCTTTGTAAGTCATGAAGTCTTGGAGACACTTCTTTGCTATACTTTCCTACATTTTTTGTCATGAATTAAAGGAACTGCTTCCCACACATTCCTCACTTCTGTTCACAGACCACCCAAAGCGCCTGTATTTTTCAAACGGTTTTAAAATTGTGCCTGAACTCCACTTAATGAATTGCGTGGCATCTTGGGTTATCTTAGAATATGTAATTTGTCGTGGTTTTAAGTGTAAAGATAGGATTATTACATCAAAACAGCTGCCGAACATCAGTGTATGACGGATGAGCTGAGCATATTATATACTTAGAAAAAATCATTCAAAGAGTTTTTTTAAATAGATGGTATGTACTAATAAAAGGCCATTTTATGATTTTACTCGTTCATATCATAACCGACAGCCCCTTCAGTAAAGCAGAGGTCCTTCAATGATACCATGCAGTTTTATCCATAGGGACCACCTGTGCCTGGTTACTATGGCAAAGGTCAAAGGTAATTTCCACTGACACCTGCATGTATAGACTTTGTATTGAAAAGCACATCTCATAAAAACCCATCGTAATTAGGCCAGGACTCAAGATGCTGTTGAAGCTTATTCATCTATTCTGATGCTTTGTTACCATGGCAAAAGGTAAAAGGTAACCATGAGGACAGATGACAGAGAGTGAGTCAGTGACTCGCATGTCTCTGCATTCACTCTAATGATACGGCTGGCGCTCTTGCTCACGGGCGCACGCTGTTCCATTCCACCCCATAACAAGCATATCAACCCAAATCAGCATGAAACTGCCAGCCTTATCTTACCTTATTGTGCTACAAAGCTCATAAAAATGGCAATTGTATGCTGTGAAAACAAACATGACCCCCAGGCACTGAAGCGAAATCGGGGTGGACCAGGATTTCCACAGTCAAATCGTAAAAAAATGGGCATTGTTGTTGTTTACAACTGTAAACAACTACTGTTATAACTGTAAATTATATATTGTGTACATTACAGAATGATGTGGGAACCCCTGTAGATTAGATCTCAAATAAATGATGAACACAAGCAGAGCGGTAAACAGCCTTAAAGTACAGCCTAAATACTGAGTGTGTAGTGGGGGGTTGCTTCCAAGAATTTTATGTTAGTTATGATTCTTCTTATTACTTTTCTGCTAATAACAGCAATGCTAATTAAACTAAGACTTATTATAACTAAGATTGGCCTGGACAATTTGAATATCCATCCATTATATTGAAAATCACATTAATATTTAGTATTCTGTTCATCTTTAACAGTTTAGACCCAAACAGAACTCTTAGTGGCACTTTAAATTTAAAAGCCTATTTAGCACTGTTTTAAATAATACATTTTAGCATAATACACAGAAAAGTTTGCCAACGTTAGGTGAAAATACAGCTTTCTTCTGAAGCCAAGCTGACTTAACGTCCAAGTACCTTCTCAAGAACATCAAATCAACCACCACCCCACATAACGTGTTCTTGGTGTGTTCTTGGTGTGTCTGTAGTGGTACGATTGCTTTATATTATTATCAGACTGGCTACCTGTTGTCTCTAATGGTTTTTATACAGTGAGAATGATACGACATCAGATATTAAGATTCCTGCATTTGCAGTTTTCAGTGGGAATTACCTGTTTATCTGTATGTATCTATGTACCTATTTAGGCTCCACAACTGAAACAAAAAAGGAGTATTAAGATTATATTGCTTTATATTGAAATTGCCATGTCTTTCAATATATTAACAGGATAACATCATCACATTTCTTGCCATAAAAAAGCTGAAAAGACGGTCGGAAAATGGTCATTTAATGTTCATTTAAGAATGAATTATGAATTATGTTTGTGGTACACGAACCCACGCAAACATCAAGGAAAAAAATAAACGTAGAATATGGGGACTTTAAGACCACCTTGGCAAATCAATGTCTTTAATGGTTAAAGACTGGGGAAAAATAACATGACTTTTGTTGGATTACATGAAGATCTCAATTTATCAGAACACCCAGTAATACTGTTATTGCAACAAACATAAACCGGAGCCCTACTACTTCTGTACCCTGCATGCTGCCACTCAACACAGAGTCGACCTGCAGAATTCCCAATCATGGATTTCAGCTTTGTTTCAGAAATGTTACATCACTACTGGTCAATATAGGGGTGTCACAATACACATGCTAATGTTTTTCAATATAGGAGTTGTGAAACAATACACATTACCTACGCCATAAAACTATACTGACATAAAATAGCTAATGTTTATTTTGTGTTTTCTTCCTTTTTTGGTTGAAAAACTCTCCATGATATTCTTTGAGCTTATTAGAGCAAGAAGCCCACAAAACCATTTACAGTGTGTGTATTTAAATGTCTGTGGTCCTGTTGCCTCTTGACGTCTCTTATTCTGCTTCTCATCATCTTCACCACATTCTCCAGGCTGGATTAGGCCTGAGTGATCACACACACTCACGCGTGCGTGCGCACACGCACACACACACACACCCACCCACACACACACCCACACCAAGCTAACAGGATTACATCCTCTCTCAGCTTGGCCTGTGACCTGGTGGAGGATTAACCCTTCGTGTGCTGCTGGCACAGTCTCTCCTGCCCACCCTGCAGCTTCACTGCTGCCAGAACTGCCTCAGCAGCCACACACTGCAACTGCACCAGCCCAGAGCAAACACACACACACAGCTGCGGTAGAGGATCACCTCAGAGCCAACATGAACCTGCAGCTCAGCAGGAAGAGCCAGCGAATAAACAGAATGACAGAGGAGAAAAGAGACAACAATGAAAAAGGAACAAAGATAAGAGAAACTGAAGATGTGTGCAAACAGTAAGGAGTTTGATAGTAAACCAATGATAAAAAGACAGAGAGAGAGAGAGAGAGAGAGAGAGAGAGAGCGCTAGAGGCAGAGGAGGGAAAGACATAGGAGAGAGAGACATAGGAGAGAGCGAGAGAGGCAGAGAGAAACAGAGATAGAGAGGAGAGAGAGACATAGGAGAGAGAGAGAGAGAGACATAGGAGAGAGAGCGAGAGAGGCAGAGAGAAACAGAGATAGAGAGGAGAGAGAGAGACAAAGAGAGTCAGAGAGAGAGAGAGAGCGAGAAAGACAGAAAGAGAGAGAGAAAGAGAGAGAGAGAGAGAGAGAGAGAGACAGAAAAAGAGAGAGAGAGAGAGAGAGACAGAAAAAGAGAGAGAGGCTGAGAGAAAAGCTGATATGGTGGCTGGAGATCTGTCACGGAAGCACTTCAATTCCCAGAAACAATAGAGCTCACTTATTTGACACATTAAATATTCATCCATCCACTCTTCCATTCACTCAGCCCTTCCATCCGTCCTTATCCTCCATCATCTCATCCAGGCAATATTAAAGGCCAATGGAGCCTCATAAACCTTTTATTTACCTCAAAGAAAGCACTTCTAACATTCCCCCACAAATGTGATGGGGAAGATGAAAATGAGCTCTTCTTCAGAGCTGCGTCACAGGAGCTTGGAGTGATCAGCCATGGAGAAGTGTGGTGGGTCGGGACTCTACAACGATCATGACTTGAGATTTAGATATGCAAAAAAAACTTAGTCATCATTCCAACAGCCAAGAACTTCATATTTATTGTTTCTGTCCTTGTGGACAATTAATGTAGTTAAACCAGCCAGATGGCCTTAAATTTACTACGTTTTTAGCAGGTCCACCAACATATTCTTCGCTTCTCACACACACGAAATCGGAGAGGAAGCTTCATTACTACATTACACTGATGATGCCAGCGAGACACGTCAGCACAACACTATCATGACTGCTCCGATTTCACTACAGATCACACATACGACCTGTAATTCTCACACACACACACACACACACACACACACACACACACACACACACACACACACACACACACACACACACAC
>JBBPCX010067878.1:0-12783 GCA_037974365.1 Hydrocynus forskahlii | reverse complement strand
CTTTAGGATGAACTGGACAGAAGAGTGAAAGCAAAGCAACCTGTAAGTGCCGCACACTTATGGGAACTTCTGCAACAGAGTTGGAAAGAACTTTCTGCAGAATGAACAATGAGACATTGAACTGCTTGAATTTCAATACAAAAAAAAACAGAAAAACTGGATTTGTGTATATATATATATATATATACTAACCTCAAAAAGCCAGATAATGTAATTATTATAATGTAATTATTTGCTGCCATTCAGTACAATTATAATATGAATCACCAGACAAATGTTTTCACTGGGCACTTAAACAGTGAACAGGAATTAGTCTAGTCCTGGACTAAAAAAACATGTATACACAGTTAATATAAATGCATATATAGATGCATTTAGCTATACACAGTTAAATGCTTCTATATTTGTGTATATATATATGTATATATATATATATATATATATACACATGAAAATAGTGTATGAATGATGAGTCAGGTTACTGCAGTGTGGATGTTTCTCTTTAACTCCAGTCTAGTTTGAAGCCAGACACAATAGAAGTATGTTAAGATCAGACCGAAGTGGGAAAAACTAGTTAGCCTACTTCTTGCAGTGTGAGTGCCTGCACTGATTTTCTTGGTGGACTTTGTTTACTTTGACTGCAGGCTGAGGTCAAATATAATCTGCTGCCATCATAAGATCTGTAAAAGAACTATGATTGCACTAATTGCTGCACGTGAAACCCCTGCTGTGCTGTTTTATAGTGCTCTGTAATCTGTGTGTAATGTTTCAGTACCTGCACACTTCTTTGAGAAAATGCAAACAAAGAAAGTGACACCTGAACACACACTGCCCTGCCAGTAAACCGGCACATGCAGCCGCTGGCCTGGATGTTCATGTCAAAATCTGGAGCATGACTGTGCTTGGCGTATAGAGTGCCTGAGGGCAAACAGTCCAGCTGTGCGTAATTGTGTAACTCTCTCTCTCTTCTCTGACTGATGGCTTCTACTCAGATTCGCCGCTGGCGACTGAGGAGCTGTGCAGTGTCAGTTGTGCAATCTCAGTTGCTCTTTGTGCTCAAGTGAGGACCTCTCCTTTTCGGTTTGTGCTCGCATGCTGAAACTCTTTTGGTTCCCCAAAGGTTCATGCTAGAGTTGAGCTGTTTGGGCTTGAAGAACCTTTAAAAAACCTTCATGTATTTCAAGGTTTCCCCAATGTAAGCAAGCCTGTTACATGAAGAAGGTTCCCAACCCCAGCCCAGGAGCCCCTTGGTGTGTTGGTTGTAGTGTTTTCCTGTTACTTTATCCTAGGCAAACTTATAAATGAGATAAATATTTGGATCAGGTGTGTTGGGTGCCGGTGAAACACTTAATGTGTAGAGCAGGGGGGGTCCAGGACCAGGGCTGGGAACCTGTGGATTGGAGAGCCACCACTTTTGGTTCCATTAAGCAGTGGTTCTCAAACCCAAAAGTTCAGAACCCTGATTCCAGATCCCCCTTGCTATGAATGTTTTAGTGCTTTTCTAAAACTTTAGCCCAGAATCTGGACGAAGTTTGGGATTCTGGGTTTGAGAACCACCACTTTTGTTTCCCACAGGTTCCCAGTCACGATCCCAGAACCCCTCGCTATGAACGTTTGCGTTTTCCTGCAGTAAAATCTACTTAACCCAAGATTAGGACCAGGGTTGGGAACCTGTGGGCTTGAGACCCACCACTCTTGGTTCCATACCCATAGTTTAGATTCCAGTGGTTCTCAAATCTACAGGTTTCAAACCCTGGCCCCGGAATCCCCTTGCTAAGGTTGTAGTGTTTTCCTGCTCTAACATTCACTTTAACCCAACATCAGGACCACATTTGGAAAGCTGTTGGTTTGAGAAGGACTACTTTTGGTTCCACGAAACAGTGGTTCTCAAACCCAAAAGTTCCCAACCCTGGCCTAGGAGCCCCCTTGCTGCTATAACATCTACTTTAACCCAGAATCTTTAACCTGTGGCTTTGAGAACCACTGCTACATGGAACCAAAAGTGATTCTTCAATGGTGACACACAAATAATCCATTCTGGTGTACAATTACAGTGTTGGTTACCTCAGGAATGGTTACCTAATGAATCTAGGGATTAGGAATCTGACCTTAATATAACTGTTATGAAACTGGATTGAGCTTTTAATATCTGGTCTGTGATCTGTGTTTTACAGGACAGAGGACATGACCTCAAGCCAAACGGTAATTGTTGTTTACTTTTGTTGTTTCTTTGTGATAAGGCTCTACAGCGATAATGGGATAGGAAGTGCTGACTTAGTCTTTATAGA
Organism: Hydrocynus forskahlii; assembly: GCA_037974365.1. Taxonomy (NCBI): domain Eukaryota; kingdom Metazoa; phylum Chordata; class Actinopteri; order Characiformes; family Alestidae; genus Hydrocynus; species Hydrocynus forskahlii. The sequence continues at coordinate 10,495 of JBBPCX010067878.1, read as the reverse complement.
AATAAAGCTACACGCTGGTATCTGCTGGTGTGGCTACACAGTGAACGACTGCATGAGCCTGAACACACCTTCCTCTCTTTTCTCCAGGAGAGACATTGGCCATAGCTGAAGCGCAAGTCGCCGATCACAAAAATCATGCTGAAACACCCCACGCTTATGTGACAAGTGAGTACATCAACATTTTTTACCCTCTAGAATAATGGAGTGCTAACTCATGAGTAAACTTGTGATTAGGGTGTCTGGTCAGAAAAAGCCATGGAACAGCTTGAGGGCATTGGTTCTGAAGGTCTGAGGGACGTGTTCTGAGGTACGTCTTCTTCCAGAAGATCCCTCTGTGGGTGTTTTGATGAGGGTGGTGAGGAGTGCTGGTCCATAACCAGATCTCAGAATCAGAAAACTGTATTGATCCTGGAAATTGCTTACACTACGAATGCACAAATACACAGAGACACAGAGACAAGAACAACATAAAATATGAAGTCAAAATAAAACTCTCCAAAAAATACTCTGTACTAAAAGCAGTATGCTAACCCCCCGCTCATTCACGGTTCAGAGTTGGATTTTTTCTTAGAACCAAACTAATAATTGTTCGCGGAAACACTTGCACACATTCGTGGAAACCGCAGAAATCCTCCGCATTTTTTTTTGCTTTTTTTGTGGCAATATATGAACTTTCATGCATTTTTGTGCTAATTTATTAAGAAAAGTATAATTTGCTAATTTTGTAACATAAATATTAACATAAATTCTGCTACGTTTCCTTATAAAATATAGCAAAAATTTTTGGGACTGTCGAGAGAACAGAGGCTTTTTTTAAGTGCATCATAAATATTCGCGGGTGCTCTTGGAACGTAACCCCCCGAATGTCCGGGGTTTTCTGTATACACAAAATGCTGTGGTCACTAATAAGCACAACAGATAAATAAATTTAATTTGTGCTGATGTAGTTTACTAATTAACACAAAAACTGGTTTGGACTTGTTCTGTATACTGAACCTGTTGCATGTAAGAGTGATATAAGCAGTGATATTGCACATAATAAACTGTTGCACATAATGATTAAATATCATATGTTATGCTAATATTTTAGCACCCAATATGGAGCTGCACATCTGAATAACAGCAGGGTTTTGCACAGTTTATTGTGTGGGTGTGAGACAGGGGGAGGAGTTTGAGAGTCTGGTAGGTGAGTGTGTGATGGGAGGAGGCTATAGAGTCTGATGGCTGAGAGGGAGTGTTATAGAGTTTGATGGGTGAGTGTGAGACGGGGGAGGAGTTTTAGAGCCTGATGGGTGGGTGTGAGAAAGTAACATGGACATAATTAGTGATAATTCACATGGTAACGCTATTGCACATAATGAAATAATTTAGCACATTATAAACTGCACATTATACTGTACATGGTAAGACTGCGTATAATAATAGGATACTGCACATAATGATAATTCATTAGCACCCGAATAAAAAGACTCCCGCTTACTTGTGCGTCATCGCAGTTCTGAGCTGAGTGGGCCAGAGTGAACATGCTGGTGAAATCGTGCCAAAAAGAAAGGATAAAAAGCTCTGTCGGTTATTATTAACACCAGATAAAGATGCCAATAAAGCCGTGATTATTTCTGGCAAGGTCTTGCAAATGTATCGTCTCCACCAAAACAACATTCTTAACTCTTACTGCAGGTTGATGTGAGGGACTTCAGAGTAATTTCGGACTATTTCTGTCCAAACTCTTTAGATTTAGGCCTAGGCTGCATGTAGACTGGGGTGTTCCTCCTTCATTCTTGTTCTGCCTTCATTGGGACGCAGTTTTGGGACGCAGTTTTTATTGGGTTTTGGGTGTAGCAGTGACCTTTGTAACATATGCTGACCCCTCGGTTTCTCAGTACAGTGGAAGAGGAACCAGATGTGTGTTCAAACATGTAGAAATCCTGTCACCAGGTTAGAACCGGTACTGTTTTGGCTCCGCCCACCACCACACAATGCTGCCTAATGTTAACTCTCCACTCTGGAAGTTTTCCAAAAGGTCATCGGTGACTTAAAACGGTGTTTGCATGTGGACCTTTGAAGGCCTTAGAATATCTGTTTAAAGTATTATTTACCCTTCCATATATAAGAATAAATAACAAATCACATAACAAAAGATGATTCCCTGTGCATGTGTGCCTGTGCTTGAGCTGGATACAGTTTGAATGGGCTGAGAGAAGTTTTGGGGACGTGTTTAGAGAGAAATGTGGGCTCCAAACACGTGTGATAATCTGGAATCAGGATTGAGACCTGTACATTAGGGATTTGTCTCTTTTATTTATTGTTGTACTTACAGTAACTCTGTCTGTTCCTTCTGTAGTCTCGTGCCCCTTCAGTCACCAGCAGTCTGCCTTTGGAAACGTGACATGGGAGGAACGAGAGATGGTCGGCTTCAGCCTGGGCAAAGACAAAGAGTCGTTGGCTGTCCATCGGGATGGACCGTACAGAGTCTCTCTGCAGGTCACTTACAGGGGCATGGAGATTCGGTCGTGTTCGTCGCAGATTCAGCTGTTCTATCGCCTTGTTGTCTATTCCGAGTCCTACGCGAGACCCAGGGTTCTTCTGGACGTCTATGAAACCATCTTTTGTAAGGAGCCGTACTGGAGGAAAACTCTGACCTCCACAGGCGTCTTTGTTTTACAGCAGATGGACGTACTCAAGGTGGAGTCCAGTGATCTCAGCCTTCTGGACTGCGACCAGAATGTGTGGTCCAAGACGCTCTTCATGGTCCATTATAATCCCATGGGCTAGGCAGTGGTGGCTTTGTTCATAGAGCATGTGAGCTCATATTTTACTCTCTGTAGCGGTGTAGTTACTCACATTCTGTCTATTGCACTTTTTTGGGAGTCTGATTATTAATATTACGTCCATCACTGGTCATGTGTGTTGCCAAGTCGGCGGGCCAATGGCCATGGGCGACAACATGTAGTGCACATGGGAACATTTCAGACCCCTTCAAGTTGTTCTCATTTTGTTACGTCTAAAATCCATCTAAAATATGGATAAAAATTCAAAATTTTCTATATTCAGTCTACACATAATACTCCACAATGACAGCAAAAACAGGTCCCATTTACATACGTATTCAGACTGTTTGGATTGACACTTTGGTGCGTCCTACTTCTTTCGGTGGTCCTTGAAAGGCTTCTGTAACTTAATTGGACTCCACCTGTGTTCCACCTGCGTGCCACCACCAGTCTTCTTATATATGGGCACCCACAGAAATGGAGTGATCAGGGACGAATGGCCTTGGTCAGGCAGATAACCAAGAAACCAGTGCTCATTCAGAGTGAGATCCAAAGATCCTTTGTGCAGATGGAAAAACTGTACAGAAGGTCAACCATCAGTGCAGCACTCCACCAATCAGACCTGTATTTAGACCACAAGCTAGCGAAAATGAGTATAAAACAAATGCAGTTGGTTTTTAGTTGTATCTATACGGATCCGTAAAAATATTGTTTTACATGAAACTGGTCCGTGGCGCAAGAAAGGTTGGGGACCGCTGCAATCGAGCCTCTCTGGAAAGACCTGAAAATAGCCGTGCACAGACGCTCCCCATCCAACCTGGCTGAGCTGAAAAGATTCTGATGAGAGCAATGGTAGAAAATTCCAAAAGAAAGGTGCACCAATCTTATAGGGTCATTCCCAAAAAGACTTGAGGCTGTCATTGCTGCCAAAGGTGCTGTAACCAAGTACTAAGTAAAGGGTCTGAATACTTATGCAAATGGTGTATTTCAGATTTTTTATTTTTAATACCTCACCAAAAAACTGAGAACACCCTTTTTTGCTATGTCGTAGATGGATTATAGAAAATATGAATCGAATCCATTTTAGAGTTTTAGACATATCAAAATGGGGACAACTTGAAGGGGTCTGAACACTTCTTGGATGCACTGTAGGCGTAAGACCTGACGAGTTGCTGGAGAAGTGGAGGAACCATTTGGAAAGTGACAATTATAAGCCTTTGATTTATTATGCCTATTAATATTTATTACCGAAATATATTCTAAAATGCGTTTTGTTGGTTATTGTTTGTGTGCAGTAGGGCTGAAACAATTATTGGACATTATCTTTTTTTTGTAATTTTCGGGCAAAAGGTTTTCCGTTTTCTTGCCTAGAGCCAGGTCAGGGCCCTACCTGAGGGGGGAGCACTTAGCCAACCTGGCCGTCACTGGAACTTTCTATTCGAAACAGCGGAAAAGAAAGCATCAGAGTGTAGATCCCGAAGCAACAGAGTGCTCAGCTATGCAAGTCTGCTTCTTTAGCTTATGAACTATTAGCTAATGAATAATAATCAGGTAAATTAATGGTTAGGTCATAATTATTAGCTCACTAGATTCGCTCATTACATTTTGCTAACATTGTACATGGAACAAACCCCCTAAGCTAGTCCCGGAGACCTGTTTACACACACACACACACACACACACACACACACAGACACACACACACAGACACACACACACACACACACACACAAACACACACACACAAACACACACACACACACACACACACACACTGCTAGATCACAAAAATGTTAAAGCTAAATGATGTTAAATGAGTTACAATGTTGATTTTTTAGTTAACACTCTTCTACAGCAGCTTAAATTTCAGGTTACAAACAAGTGAACAGTACCTCAGTTTCATATTTAATTTAATTTTCTTTTAAATCTGAAATTGAAAGAGTAAAAACAGTACAAAAAAAAAAGATGTTTTTAAAGATTTCTGGATTCATTGGTTATTTGTTGGTTAAAACTGCTTAATAAAGTAAATATAATAAACTAAATGTAATAATCTGCCACTAGTATGTTCATGTTTTGCTCCCCAAGTAAACAGTCATGTTTGGTGGGGGAAAAAAATCCAGTTTAATGGTGTTTTTGTTGTTATTTAATGATGGCAGGGAGCATTTTAAAGGCTGATGCAGAATGTAAATCATTGTGAATGTTCTTCGGTTACCAGGTGATCAAATCTGTGAAGGTTAACGCTCCTGCGGATTCGAATCAAAATGAAAACACCTTGTATTATGCTGTTCTTACCGTATATACATTCAGTTCATATATGCTATATTTTTATTGAAATTAAAAGCTTTTGTTAAATAAAAAGTGACAGTGAAAATATGAAATGCTTTCATTCCTTCTTTAAGTCCAAGAGGTCCATTTCTTGCTGATGTTTTAAGGGCTTCATGAGCTTATTTCCTGAACATAAAGGGCATAGACAGCCTTTGGTCTTCTCACAAACCGGAGGTCCGTCCAGACTAATGACTGTGGAGAAACCACAGGCACTGCTCCACAGACGTGTGATATGCTTAGATATGGTCAGACATCATCACCATTTCAAGTCGAGTCAAGTCAAGTAGGTTTTTGTGGTCATTTCTACCATACGTACACAGTACATAGTAAAAACGAAACAACAGTCCTCCAGGAACATGGTGCAACTCAACAGAACAGAACATGTTTTTTTGAGGTTGGCGTGACCCCGCCTTTGGCAGACTTACTGTGTGAGATATTCCAAGAGGAAAAGGTCATTCGGGTGAAAAAAGATCTTTACAAAGGCTTGATGGCCTTTGAAATATCTCTATCATGATTTAGGGGTCTCTTCCAGGATCATGACCATCTATGGGTGTCACTGGTTTAATCATAATGTAAATCAAATGGTGAGACGCTCCCAGTTACATCTCAGCCCAGTTGAGCAAATATGGGGATTTTGGACTGGCGCTTTTCACCACCACCATCCAAACCCCAACTGAGGGAATGTCTTCTGGAGCACCTTCCTCCAGGACACAGACTCCGTGGCTCTCTTCTCCTGAGAATCTCAGCCAAAGAGCATTGAAGGCCAAACTATTGTCGACACACTTTATGTTATAAAACACAAGTGGGTGAGTGTTCAGAGAGAACATGCCTGAATGCTGGATCTTTACAGTAAGGGTGCCGAGCAGGAGGCACACCTGATTCCACCTCTGTAATCAGTTGGTCTTGGTTTTCAGTTACTCAGGTGTGGCTTCTTCTTGGCTGGAACGAAAACCTGCACCCACAGCGGCCCTTTCTGGACAGGTTTGAGACCCCTGCTCTAAGGGGTCGAGGCCTGCACAGGCTTTTTTGTTGCTGTCTGCTTTAACCACAAATCACATCTATCTGCAAAATCAGTGGAGTTCCTGCCCGCACTCGCTCTCTTCCCTCTCTCCTTGTCTGCACCTGCTCGCTATGAGCCTCAGTAAGCCGCACCCCAGGCAAATGGGACGTGGTAAAAAAAAGGATGTGCATTATCAGTAATCAGATAAAGTTATAGATAAAGTTCTGTCTGTCTGTTTACCCACGAGCTGCTGATAATTCCCCAAGGCCTATAACGCCCAACCTCACAAACGGGCTTTTTTACCAAAAAAGAGTCTCGCCTGCAAATGATTTTGCTGACCCCAAACATCTACTATGAGGGATATTTCGTTCGCATGATTGGGGTCGTTTTCCTGGAAGAAAAGGTCATTTGGGGTAAAAAAAAAAAATCAATACACAGGCCTGATCATCTTTGAGATGTTTCTATCGTGATGGGAGGGGTTGCTTCCAGGAGAATGACCATCCATAGGGCGCATATCCATAGGGGTCACCTATGGCTCGCTTCCACTGGCACAAGGAACTGTGTAACTGTAGGAAAGTGCCTCTACTGGTTTAATCTGATGTAAATCAAATGGTGAGATCCTCCCAGCCACCACATCTCAGCCTGGCTGAGCAAATCTCAGCCTGGCTGGGTCAACAATCTATTCACCATTATCATCTAAACACTGAGGGAACATCTTCTGGAGCATCTTCCTCCAGCATAGCTCCACAGACTCAGGAAAAATACTTTTTTTCCCTCATCTTTAGACAGATTTAATGATCTGACAACCGATGCCTTTGCTCTACATACCAAGACCTTCAGTCACAAAAAGGAAATTGCCATGAATGGATGATCTGTTATGGTGTGTGTACTGCACCTGTAATTACTGCTACTACAGTAGAACCAGTTCACAAATCCACAATCAAGACTCTCAATGATTTTTTGCATTGTAGGACAGGGTCCTATAAGATCAACAATAGATCGCATTGCACCATGAGGCATTTCCTGAAAAAAAAAAGCCGACAATAAGCTCTTTGTATGAGTACAGTTGCATTAGTCTTGTCACATTTGACATGGTTCTGAAATAAATGTGCTCAGGCCATAAAAGTAAAAGCTGAATCATCTGAAAATGAGCACGTATTAGTCATGAGTAGAAACCAGACACGGCTGGAGGAAGTTTATGAGTTTGGGAGGCTTTTTGCTTCTGGAGTAAGCTTGCCCCTGTGGTTTAGTCTTGTGATAGGCATCACAAACTGCACCGACGGCGTCTGTCAGCCTGTGAAAGAGACACTGATGCTTTCGCGGAATACTGAGCTAAGAGGAACTTTCTTGAGGATTAGAAAATCAAAGTAGTCCAGATTTGTATAAAGGAGAACAAAAGAACAGTGGAAGCAGATCTGAGTACATCTGTTTTGAGGTTTATTTCCGTTTTCCACAGTATCGATATTTTTCATGTTGAATGGTTGGTCTTTCTTTTGATCTAGACTGGCTTCCATGGGTTCATTATGCTTAAAAAGCAGCTCTAGCAAATTCACAGCGCTTCACAATGAGTCTTAGGACACAGCAGGAGTGTGTGTGTGTGTGGACACACTCTGGAAATAAGGATAGAATGCAAACACGGAACGGGTTTGGTCCAGGACTGAAAATGAGAGTCTATGAAAGTCTTTCAGGAAGCCTGGAGAACTTTTTCACAGAACTACATTAAAAACACAAGGAAGTCTGGAAGTTATCGAAAGTGGTAGGGTGTGTGGGTGCATGGGTGTGTCTGAGGCAGGGGGTGGGGGGGTAATCTACTAACTTTTTGCCAATCGAGGCATGATTGATCAACCGATTTTTTGTCAATGGGGGTTGGGGGTTTCATATTGCATCTTTGGTTACCAGTGCCTTGAAACTCCCTTAACTACAGCGAGCTGAATGTTCACAGTATTAGTGCCTTCATAATGTAGGTCATAACTCAGAGAAGTCTTGTTGGACAAACAGTACTCCACTCTATCACATGTTTAATTACACAAGAGAAAATATGTGATAATGGCTACCAAGACACACTCATTTACAGTAAAACCCAAAAGAATGCACATGTATTTATTTAAGCTGCACTACTGTAACAGTAACTGAACTTCCACTGTTGTTACATGTATTATTCTTGTAATAACTACTACATAGTTATTAAGGACAGTTTAGTGTAACTGAATGATGACATATCTTACATTTAAAGACTGATAAAGATAAGTAAAGCGCTCATGTTCTAGCACTCAGGAAACAATATAGCAGTAAAGGTTTGGTATAGGAAGTTAAAGACCCAACCCAAGGTGCGGAGGTGTTTGTTTACACTTTCTTCTCTGTGTAGCAGTTTTCCCAGTCTGTTTAATAGCCTTGTAATCCATGTCACAGACTGACAATGAGTCATCGCTAAGACATTCTTTTATGGGCAAGAATGAATGATCTTCATATGAGCTTCGTTCCTGGACATAAAAGGTCTTGTCAAGGCATACATGCATTCCTCCGAATATGGTCAGGTTCAGGGACTGGACTGGAAATAAGAATCGTTGAAAGTCCATCAGGAAGCCTGAAGAACTGTTCCACAAGGCTACACTAAAAAAATCTGTCTCTCTGGAAGCAAAATATGAAGAAATATTTGCAAAGTACTGTAGGTCTTGAATTGTTGGAATCTGGAGATCCGTGCAGATTGCTAGCTTCACGCTGAGTCCTCTGTCCAAGGCCAGAGAGACCTTTCATATTTTCTTTATAGTGAATTTCATGAACATCAATTCCGGGAGTCACAAAACATTAGTTTATTCCATAAAAATCAGTCTGTTTGCCTATCTGTCTGTCTACCTGTCTAACTGCCTGCCTGTTTGTCTGTCTGTCTATCTATCTATCTATCTGTCTGTCTGTCTGTCTGTCTGTCTGTCCATCTATCTATCTATGTATCAGTGTCTGTCTGTCTGTCTAGGTGACTCAGTATTTTTGTTAAAACACTCTAATCTCTGTAACAAGAAGTTACACCTCAGTTTTCTTGTGCAGGGCCTTGTGTTGTGGACCATGTGGGAAGATCGAAGACCTTTGTCCTGATGAATCTGTTTTCAGGATTGTGCAACTATTGCTGCAGACTCTATTAACCTTCCATGTGTATCTCCATGCTGCCACTCTTAAAGGGATCAAAAGCTTTGAAATCCTCTTTACACAAGTTCACCCAAAACCGTGTTGAGTTCCTTGTGTGAGCATGTTCCTCCTGCTCTCTCTCTCTGCAAACCCACACTTCCTCCTACGCTTTTAGGTACGTAATGCACTTCCTGAGTGTTTACTGCCAGGGCAGGTGTGGCACCTGGGCCGCTTCAAAGCGCAGGTCATATCTGGCAACACCCCACCTTTTCTTACACTTGTGTGTGTGTGTGTGTGTGTGTGTGTGTGTGTGTGTGCGTGCGTGTGTGTAAGTGTGTGTAAATTTCACAACCATGAATCAGCAGTGATGCAATTTCTTTTGACTCGAGTAAACACATTCCTTCACACACGTTCACACACGACTCATTTCACCATGTTTTCGGAATAAGATATACAGACATGACAGAAAAATGACTACGTAAAAGGTCGGTATAACGAAAGGATAAATGTAAGTTTAAATTTGGTCATTCGGAGCAATGGAGTGCTGACATAATATAGTACGAACTAATAACAGCTGCCTTTCTCAACTACAGCAATGACGGCTACTTCTGAAGCAATACAGGCATCTTATGAAGCCAACTAAATGTTTCTGTGTTAAACAGTACCATGTAATGACATGCTGTTGTTCATTGGAGTTCAAAATAATCAGCTTGCAGTCTTTTTTTAGCAGCATGTAAAACGATATGGGTGAAGGTTGATGATACCATTTTCCCTGAAGGAACCCAAGTATACCCTTTATATTTACACTTTAAAGTGTTTTTTTTTTTAAACAAACAACCATATCTTAAGAAAGGACGTGAAAGATTAATGATTTAGCCGAACGTAAACTGTATGTCAGGCTGTGTTATGTCATAACCGAAACCTGCCCAACCACATTTTTTCACTTGCATCATCTGCTGAAAGCAGCATTTATAATCGCTGCCACTGCTACTAATATCACTGATGAAAATGATAATATAATGAATATAAAATAATATTATATGAATGGCACCATACATGTGGGCCAAAAGTCAAAAGACCGACACCTCTAGTAAAAGTATTTGTATTTTGAATTGGTTTTCAGTTACAAATTGTTCCGTTATAAAGTGTGTGATCTGACCCTTTAACAGACAGTGTGTGTGAAGAGTAGAGTGTGTAATCAGACCCTTTATCAGACAGTGTGTGTGAAGAGTGTGTGATCAGTCCCTTTATCAGACAGTGTGTGTGAAGAGTAGAGTGTGTG
>JBBPCX010067877.1:0-12784 GCA_037974365.1 Hydrocynus forskahlii | reverse complement strand
CTGTTCTATTAAAACCCGAAAGTATATCTAATCCTGTTGTGTGCGTCCTCCCCTTCCCTCTCCTAGCCTCACTGACAATTTCCTCCACCTGTTTGGTTTCTTTTGTTCTTTCTCTTTATTACCTTCAGCTCTTTGTGAGACTTTATACTTAGTTTGAGGCTAATTTGTTTCCTTTAATTTCGTGTGGTGCTGCCTTATTTATTCCAGCTTTTTTTTTACTTGGTTGTTCATTGTTTTCCATCCCATCACCTTATCTTAATTTAAAGATGGCAATAAACTCACTCGTGCTCTCTTGTCTGTTTTTCTCCACAACGTTCCAAGAAATCTCACTTGTTACACTTACTGAATGACTAACAGATATGCTGCATTTCAAGTACAGAGTTTAACTGTAACTCACAGCATGGCATCAGCATATTTCACTGAAAGTGACTCACTTACCCTTCTTTACTTGCAATGACTAAACAGCTGGTTAATGCAAGTTCCTATCCTCGATACTCACTTCTGTGCATGGGAACAGACACATTTCTTTTGGTGTAATCACCAAAATTAGTCCTTTCCGTTATGCATTAAGTGTTTTTAGCACTGCTTCAAACAGGTGCGCAGGTACAACCTGGAGAATGTCCTGATCAAAGGCACTGTGGACAGAATCATTCCGTTTCTCTTGGAGAAGCAAAAGACAGTGGACTTCTTCAGAGTGACCCTAGACACCGGTGACACCATTGACGCCAAACGGGTCGTCATGGCAACGGGCCCCACCCGAGCACAAATGGCAAATATCCCTTCATGGGTGTCAGCTATCGCAGAGAGCTACCCGGAGGAGAGGCTGCAACACACTGTGGAGCTGATGCACCTCTTCTCTCGACACAAAATCATGGATACTCACCTCACAGGTGGGTCTGATACTTTGAAAGAGGTTCCCAGGTAGGATCCCCTAGTCAGTCCTCATTATCTTTCCATTTCATCCAAGCCAGGTAATCAAGGACTTGTTAATGATTTGAATTAGGTGCAGATTAGTGAGCAGGAGCACTGCAGCAAAGCTCTTTAAACAATGATTTCTGGGCAAAATTTCCCCTTTTTTGTGTGTTTTTCTTTTAATTTTTAAATCTGATGTGAAAATCCTGTAAGTGACTATAAATTCACATACAGCCACTATTTCACTATTTCAGCGTACCATAAATATACATATGTATGGCAGGCTGAAATGGTGGCAGTATGGGAATGCAGCTTAATCCCCTTAAATGGATTGCATGGACTTGGGAGTGAGCTGTACATTCATAGTCACTATGTGGTGTGGTGATGTCAACAATGGGCATTTGTAACAATATCATAATGTCCTTACTGACCAGCATCAGCCTGTGAACAGCTCTTTTAGACTGATTCTAAACCATTTGTTCAAACATGGTAATGTCCCAGATCCTCCACCTGTGTGCTCCAGGAACCAGAGGGTGCTGCTGATTGGTGGAGGCCTGACTAGCGCCCATATAATTTCCATGGCTTTAGATCAAGGTGCAAGTCATGTGACTTGGGTCCTGCGCAAACATTTACAGGTACATGGACATCATACCTTGAATTTTTTGGCTTCTTAATGATAATGAATTTGCAATCAATTAATAATAGAACACAAAAGAAATGTGGTATAAATGTTTTTTTTTTGCAATGCCCACTCAAACAACCATTAGTGCACCTCTCTGTGCAGCTGAAACAGTTTGATGTTGGAGATGTGGAGAGCCTGATCGGTCGCTACTCACATGTAGAGCACGGTATAAAGTTGGACGGCCTGGCCTACCTGCGGCAGTTCTACAATGAGAGGAGCATGCACAGGAGGCTAGCCATGATCAAACAGGCCCGCAAAGGAGGAGCGGTCACCCCAGAGGCCTATGCACACCTGCAGCCTTTCATTCACTCGGGCCAGCTGCTGGTCAGATCATATTGCCAGGTATTTCATCTGGTTAGATCTTTGCTTTACTGTACCTTTTAGGCATGAATGCAAAAAGTAAGGAAGACTAAAGTGGCCCCTGAACACACCACAGCACAGCGCACAGTGTGAACAGTGTAAAATTCTTTCTCTGTATTAAACCCATTCATTAAGTGAAGCAGTGGGCTGCCACCAATGGGGGGTGCCCGGGGAGCAGTGTGTGGTACCTCAGTGGTGCCACTAGCAGTCCTGGGATTCGACGTGCACAATATTTTTGTTTTTTTGGCAGACAAAGAAGCCAGTTCAAATAACAGTTTCACTGGTTTATGAACAGAAGGTGTTTGCGTGTTTTGAAAGTTAAGGGTGACATTTTAAGCATCATATAGTGAACAGGGGCAGCTGGTGGCCTGGTGCTCAGGGCGTTGCCCCTGTGCTCGGACGGTTGTGGGTTTGAATCTCAGGACTGCTAGTGGCACCACTGAGATACCATTAAGCAAGGTATCGTCCCCACACACTGCTCCCTGGGTGCTCCATCACTGGTTGCCTACTGCTTCACTTGGTGAATGGGTTAAATATAGAGAAATAATTTTACACTGTGTGCTGTGGTGTGGTCCTGTGTGACTATAAGTGGCAACTTTCTACTATTTGATGTTACGTCAGGCAGAAAGTGTCCTTCTATGTGACGCTTAATGTGGCGAAAGGCAGTATACACATTTGACTGACACCTTAAATTGCTGATGCTCTCAGCTTCTTGAAGACCTTCGACCAAAGGAGATGCGCATCAACCAATCAGATCACTGATATGACTGTATTAAGACCACAGTCAAATGCTGCTTTTGTGTTAGTAACATACCCCAATAGCCTCTCTGTGATGAAAATGCAGTACATGGCTACTGCAAACCTTTAAAATATATATACATATATGGAATATAAAATAAAAATATAAAAACATACAGGTCTTTACCACACTTTCTTATTTATTTATTTGTGTTGTTTTTAGCAGTTACTTTAGTTTTAGTCCGGAAATCTAGGGGTGCTGCTGACGTGCTACATAAATGGACTCTTTCCTGGTATCAGCCGCTCCATTATCTGACAAAAGTTAAAGTTGTCTTCTCAGTCCACTGATCTTTCGAGTAAGTGCTGCTGCAGAGACAATGTGCCACCTGTAGATGATGCTGAGGACTCATCACTAATATACAATCAATGTAAACAGAAGAGTTGGCTACTGAATGGGAATAGAAAATTACACTAATATAATTACAGAACGTGATAGTATACTGATACCAATAGTGATACTGATAAAAAAAAAAAATTCTACTGTGAAGACCAGTAAAATGTGCACATAATAATGAGTTATGACAGTCTTTGGAATACTAATTAAAAAATGAAAACAAATTTTTTTATTTGTAAAGTAGTGCAAAACCACATTTCCTTTTTTGCCTTGCAACAGCATGTATGTCTCCAACATAAAAATATGCATTTTGGGCCAAAATCTCAAAGCTACTGCAAAATAATCTCTCTTTATATAACGGACAAGTTCCTCGTAGCGACTGCAGAGGAGCAAAGCCTCGCCGGCTCTGGACAGATCCCCTAAGGTCTGGACAGATCCCCTGACGTCTTCTCTCACACAGACAAGAGTGGCCCTGATGTTCAGCTGGGAAAAGGAGGACGGCTTTGAGCACCTCAGTGAAAGACTTATATGTTAAGTTCCCCCTAATCTGTTATGTCTTTGAACTGTCATTAAACCCCGCTGTGTATCTGATAATCCTGCGTCAGCATCCTCCTTCCCTGGGGTAGACATGACATCTCTGACATTAAATGAGATTTGTATCTGTTTCATTTTATACCTTTCTGTGATGCAGCTTTAAGAGGCATTGTACACACCTGTTTGGGACACACTTGTTTTCAGGGTTTGGGTTAGGCCCCTTACCTCCAGCAAAGGGCATCTTAATGCTGCGGCATACCAAGACATTTTGGACAACGCCATGCTTCCAACTTGCGCGCAAACAAGGTCCATAAAGAAATGGTTGGATAAGTTCATTGTGGAAGAACTTGACTGGCCCACACAGAGCCCTGACCTCGACCCCATCCAACACCTTTGGGATGAACTGGAACGGAGATTGTGAGCCAGGCCTTCTCATCCAACATCAGTGCTTGACCTCATAAATGCTGTACAGAATGAATGAGCACAAATTTTCCGAGAAGAATGGAAACTGTTATGGCAGCAAAGGGGACCAACTACATATTAAAGTCTATGTCTTTGAATGCAATGTCATTAAAGTCCCTGTTTTAATGGCCAGATGTCCCGATACTTTTGTCCATATCGTGTGTATATATAAGGCCACATCAACATCTTTTCCATGAAGAAATTATTTATATTATATATCCCTGTCTCTCACCGCAGGTCACAGAGGCAAAGTGGTGCTACGACACTCAGAGTTGGAAGGCCTCCCTGAACAATGGCGAGCAGTGGAGCGGTGACAGGATCTGGCTTGCGACGGGCTGCAAGTTAGATGTTAACCATGATCCTTTACTCTCTGATGTCATAAAAGAATTCCCTGCTCAGGTGAACTATCTGTACTTTCAGTATTTCAGCAGTTTGACATGGTCTCTGAAACCATTTTGGCTTTGGTTTTAAGGTCAAAGTTTCACATATAGTTCATTGTGTGTCTTAATAATAATCATACTGGCTCAGTGTTTTGTCTTATGTCTCAGGTGCTCGAAGGCTGGCCGTGTATAATGGAATCGCTACAGTGGGCTCCTGGATGCCCTCTATTTCTGATGGGACAGTACACAGCACTTCAGGTGATAGATTTCACAACTGAGCGTCATATTTTATATATAATTTCATATATTTTAATTCATCAGTCTATCCACAAGGTGCCGATGACCCCTGGTAACCTCTGGCCTAGCTGAGTTTGAGCATTTTAGGTTATTTTTTAATGTTCCAAATAGCCTGAGCCATGTACATAATGCACTCTGTTCTAATTTCTTTTGCCCAGGTCGGCCCTCATGCTGTCAACCTTGCAGGAGGTCAGGCTGCAGGTCTTCGAATTGCTAAAGAGATCATAGGTCAACACAGCGGTGACAACGAGCACACCAGGGCTGCCAAAATGGGAAAGACCGAAGAATATCTTTCACACATGCATGGGCTAATGTGGTTATAATAGTGTAGAAAAAAAAATATATTTCTAGGTTTGCATATTTGTCCCATTTAATTGTCAAGAAAACCATATAATACAGTTTTTAAATGTTCATTTCTTTTATTGCATGAAAATAGTTATTGCCCCCTCAATTACTAAAGCAATCAAATAATGAATCAGACTTTATAAATGGGATGAGACAGCCAGGTTTGATCAGTGCCAGACATATCTACACCTTACCTACGCCTTTCAGACGCAGAATTTCTTTAAAAGCTCAGATTTATTGATGAGCAAGTGGCACTATAGCTATATATTTTCCTTTTTCATTTTATACTCAGCTTGTTCCATTAATTTATCTTTTTTTTCCATTTAAAAACTCTAGGTTTCCACAACTTTAATTTGTCATTTGGATCCTTGCTATACAAAATGTGTAAATTTCTTATCACTAAAAGTGCCAGAAAGGCCTGTGTCATCACCTTTTGCTCTGTAACGCACTGTGAAAAGACACAAAAAATAAGATGTGTGAAATATACTTTTCAAGCAATGTAAAGCAGACTAAAGGCACTTTTCCTTAGGTGTCCAGGAACCGTGCTGTGTCTAAACCGCACTGCGGTGGCACAGAAGTTTGGTTTTCCAGTGTATCTCAGTCTGGTAATGATGTTTCGGATGCAGTTCTCTGCCCAGTTTGTTTCTTTCCTCTGCTGCGGCCCACTTTTGGTCCTGCCCGGTGACGGATAGATCCGTCCAAGGGGGTACTACCAGAACTGGACTGGCCATCGCGTATACACTATGAAACACAATGTACTTAAAATGTGCTTAACTCCACCTTAATTTACCCCTGAAAATATGCCAGACACCTTCCCTTGAATTAAGTGGCCATTAATTTGCAAACCGATCCCTTAATTTTACCTTAAAAGTGGATTTAAGGTATGAGTGTGAAACCCCTTAATCCTAAACATAAGGCATTTTTTCCAGGAGGTTCGGTTATGTAGGGGGCAAATTTTAAAAAGGGAAAATTTCAGTAGTTTTACCCCTTTATCAGGCTTAATCTGTGCACTTTTCCCCTTAATTTTCCATAATTTCCTGGAAATTAAGGTCAAAATTAAGGTAATAAGGGGTAAAATTAAGGGGGTTGGTTTCGTAATGATACTGGGCAAATGGCCGGTGGGCCGATGTCAATTTTGGGCCAGCGCGGAATCCCGTCTGCCGGCCCGGGTCGTGTACCACACCCACCCCCGGACCGATTTTTTGTCCCAGTCCAGCCCTGGGTACTACTGTCCTCCGCGGAGGGAGAGAGAGAGAGAGAGAGAGAGAGAGAGAGAGAGAGGGAGAGAGGGAGAGCGAGCAAGTGTGACTGAATCTCCTCTGTTTGAAGCCCCACTTTCCCCTCGTCTCTCCTCCCTCCGCCTGACTCCTCTTCTTGACTTTAGAGGGATAACAGTAGTGTGCAGTGTGTCCGAAAAATGCACTCGTTCACCATGTAGGGCACGGTAAAAGAAACCTGCAGTCCATGATGGTGTGTGTATTCATGTAGTGTACAGTGTTTGGATGTGACGAGGGGGCAAGGCAAAAGCCACGCTACCAATACTACACTATTAATAAGCCGACTACGCCACCCAGTGGAATAGAGCACTGGGACACTGCACTAAAATAAATGGGCAAAGAGAGATTTCCACTTAACACACAGGTTCGTCCCCGGGTTGAGCAACCAACAGACCACGAGACAGCAAATTCAGTAAAAAAGTAAGTTTAATAACCACTCAAAAACACAGGTTTCGACCAAGAATAAAAATAACTAAAACAAATAGTTATACATAAAACCCAAATACAGCAACCCAGTCCCCAACTCCAACAGTTGAAGCGCCCCAAACAATAAGTCCACAGTGCACAAGTAAGCTTAGAGAGACAGTCCTTAGTTCAGTCCAGTCCTGCGCTCACCACCACGCCGGCGGCCTCTGCGGCCCCCCCCAGCCGCGCTCTAGCCCGAGCCTCTGCACCTATAAACAAGCACAAACACTGCGCCAGTACACCGTTTACACCTTCTCAATACAGTGCCGTGCGAATGGATTTTGAACCACTACGTAGGGACGGGAAGGTACTCACAATAGATACGGGCAGGGACTCGTCACCCGCCCAGTGCCGCTAGAGAAAGGAGTATCGTCACCCGGACGCCGTCGAGCGCGTGACCGTTTGTCCGCTGCCTCGTCACTCGCACGCCGATCCCCACGTTCCCTCTGTGGCGGCGTTACTCAGTCACGTCCTAAACGGCGGTCTCCTTCCGCCCTCTCGATTCGGCACGTTTCCTCGGCTGGCGAGTTCCTTTCGTACGGTGCGTCCCTGAGTTGCTGCTCTCTGCCGTTCGGCGCATCTCCCAACCGTCTGCACACCAACGCGCCTGGAAACCAGGTCGCACTGCTACGTCCCGTCTTGAGGCTCCTTCTTTCCCGAGGACACCCTCCTTCACCACCGGGAGTGTGCAGACCTCCTTATCTCCAAGGGAGTACGGCCGCACCAGAGCGTCTCGACGTTGCCCGTCCACGTTCTCCTCTATTTGCTCTTTCCTCCCTGGACCGTGCTTTTCCAGGTGGCCCGAGGGCCCTTGGGTGGCCACCCTACTCTCGCTGCCCTCGCTCGCCTCCCCTGGACATAAAATCCCGCTATCTTTTTAAGTCCCGGGCCCCGCCCACAAGTCACTACCATTGGCCACACCGCTCCAATAGACGTCAGGGTTCAAACTGCTAAATCAATCATTTAGCAAAAGAGTTTCCGGAGAGGGTAATCACCGTGCAATAAATAAATACACAATACTACATAAACAGTGAATCACAACAACCCATAATACAAAAATCACAGCAAATAAATAATATCCAAAAAACCCTCCACCTGGTTATGGACACTAGATTTTGGCGTCGCACGGCGTTTTTTGTAGTGCCTAACTAGTGGGTGAAACTGACGGTTGGAATTTTGGACAACACTACAAAATGGTTGATGCACAACATAGTGCCCTACATAGGGAACGAGTGCACTTTTCAGACACAACTCAAGTAACCAATAACAAAATACCGTAATCACAGAATACATGGGATTCTTTACTATTCTTTGTTAGTCTTTATTACACTATCATTTTTCTTCAGTTTCATGTTTAACCCTTTTTTGGAGCCGCTTTTTCTCTTACGGCATTTGAAATATGAGCAGAAGATCCATTAATTTCTGGTTGCGCTTGCTCAGTGTTAAAGGGGCCGAGTACTGATAGTTTGAAAAAAGACCTCCGTAATGAATGGGAGAGATAGCGGTAAAAAGTAAAAAAAGAGAAATTTCTGAAGGATCTGATGCACCTCAGCAACCATTAGTAACCACCTATCAACGCCATAGCAACCACCTAGCAACAACGCTGGTTGATCACTGGCGGAGTATCGATCATTTAAAAAATGTTCGAGAGACCTCTGAAACATATTGGGGGAGACCCATAAAACAGACTTCGAGACCCATAAAACAGACTTCGAGACAATACAGTCAGTTGTGTAAAAAAAAAGATGAGTGTGATTGTTGCAGTTTAATTCAAAATAATCAGCCAGTGAATGCTGCTACGCGTTCAGGCGTCCTCACTCATAAATGACGGTATCATGTCAAATCATGTGTGGGTGGGCATTTGGCTTATGTGGGGGACAAGAAATATCTATCCATCCACACATTCCCTTTTTTTGTAGGGGGGTCAAATAATAATAATTATAACAACAACTTTGCATAACTTATAAAAGCAAAAGTTGTGGCAGGAATCATAATCTATTGTTCAATAAAATGAACAGAGGCAATGGAACTTTTATTCTTGTTGTGAACAAACTACATTTACCAGGTAAATATCAATAAAGTTAAATATATACAACATATGAGAGCAAGAACAGACACGTGGCTCATTGTTCTCATTAGAGAGGCTATAGGAGATCAGTTTCCAGTCCTGTATTATCTACAGGACCAGTCCATGGTTACTCTTGGCAAATTCTGAAAGAAATTCATTCATGTCTAGATTTTCTGTGATGTTTTTCTCAAGTGCCAGAACGACTACATTTCTCTTCCTTGAATACAGTCCACCCCCGAGAAGTCACGGTTCATAGTCCGGCTTCAGTCGCTTGCTGTATTTTTTTTTAGAACCGAACTAATAATTGTTTGCGGAAACCCCCGCAAATTCACGGAAACCGCCAATATGTCTCTGACTGAGAGCACAAGTATAATAAGAAAACAGGTAAACTTACACAAGAAAGATCAAGTAGATCAATGAGTCGCTGTAGCCGCCCAATCCAGCATAAAACAGATGTAGAGAGGTCAGATGCTACACGCACTCTACCATATAACCGTAGCTCCCACCGGCTCGTGGCTCTTAAAAGTTTGTGGACACCAACACAAACGCCAGAGCACACTATAGAACCACCACAAGAAACAGAGTTCCTTTGATCCTGTTTGTTCTCTCTTTGTCCACGTCTGCTGCAGACAAAGGAGGTGACCTCCCCTGTTCGCTGACACTGGAAAGAGAAGTATACTGTCAGTTCAGTCTGGTCTGTGTATACAGTACTGTGCAAATAATGTATAAAAACTTTTATAAAAACTTTATTAGTAGTAATATTAACATTACAAAACATACTAAATAAAACAAAAAAGAATAAATACAAATAAGATGATACAGTAAATAATAATTTTATGTAAAGTACATCAAGGTCTTCCTTGTGGAAGACTGCCAGTCGACAGTGTACTGGTTCTGTACACCACCCCAGACACAGGGAAGGAGCAGAAAGTGATGTAAGGACCTCCAAATCTAATAACAATAATACTACTACTAATAATAATACAAATAATCATATTAATAATGATAATAGTAACAATAATAATAATAATACTAGTAATAATAACAACATCAATAATGATGATGATGATAACAAAAACAACACCAACAATAATAATACATAGCATAATAATACATAAATATTAAATACTTATATAAAATACATTGCGCATTATTATTAGTAGTAGTAGCAGTAGTAGTAGTAGTAGTATTTATTGTACCTGAGAAAGCGCATGCAAAACAATAAAGTAAAATAAAAAGTAAAAAATTAAGATGTTAAAAAAACAAAAAAGAAACAAAAAAAAACCAATTAAAAATCAATAACAGAATCGATCAATAACAGACATAAGTTGTAGAATTATAACTGACACTGGCCATGCTCCACTCCACAGACATACCTCACTATGAGAATGAAAGGTGCATTCTGGAAAATTATGAAAAGGTTAGAATTATTAGCATTCTCTCAAATAAACTTACAGAATGTAGGCCACATCTGACTTGGATATGGAAGGGTTTAATGTGGAAGGTGGAGTGGAGCTTGACCACACTCGGACCAGATGTGAAACCGGTCCAAGTACATTTATCCAGGACTGATCTCTGCCAACTCTGGCTTAGACACATCAGATCTATAGAATGGGTCTGAATCTGGCCTGTTGTGCAAAGAAAATCCAGGCCAAAAACATTTGCCAGATCTGGACGAGATAAAGGCCAGAGACTTTTTGCGAACAGAGTAGGACTTTAGTGAGTTTAGCACAGCGGACTGTACAGAGTGTGCCGTGCAGTACTAAATAGTATCATCTACAAACAGATGAGCATTGCAATCAATGACAGATGAAGCAATATCATTAATGTACCTCAAAAACAATACTGGCCCCAAGACTGAACCCTGAGGGACACCTATTATCTTTATGAAATAACACCAACCAACTGGAAATTTCATTGTTTTTAACTTTGATGATATATATACATTATATATATGCATATTTCCCGAAATCACCAAATGAATGGGCACTTATATTAATTTTGGTATCCCCTTGTATCCCCTTGTTTCTTGTGTGTTGCAGATATCGTGTAGGCAGTGATCCTGCTGACTGGCTGAGCGTTGACCGAGACACTGGACTGATCAAAGTGAAGAGCTGCATGGACAGAGTCTCCTTTTGTGCAGGTACAAAGCTCTGATCCTCGCCATGACTGATGGTAACTCCTTCCCCTTGTGCTCTTATTAAAGGGAATAAACGCTGTCGCTTCTCTTAACAGCCTTTCCCATGTTTGCAGATCAGGTACCAGGAACTGGTACAGGAACCTTCGTGATTGAGTTGCTGGATGTTAATGATAATGCTCCCACCATTGAAGAAAGAACCTTCAGAGTGTGCAGTGAGGGGTCAGCTCCAGCGCTGTTGAGTGTGACTGACAGGGACGGGCCTGGCTTTGCTTCTCCTTACAGAGTGGAGCTAACAGGAGACAGCAGGGTCAACTGGAGAGCTAGGATGAACGAGATGAGTAAGAATTTTACTTTTTACTTCAATTTTAGTTTGAAGCAGAGACAGTTCTAGTTTTGATAGTAGTGAATGGTTTGTTTTTTCTCATGTAAGATTATACTTTCACCAAGGACTGCACTGAAAGAGGTTGTTCTGAGGGCTTAAGACACCAGTGGCCTCAAGCAGGACAGCACCGCCCACGTCTCTGTACGGGACTGCTCAGGAGACATCAGTACCCCAAGCCCTGAAACTGTGAAAATCAGTGCTCAGGGTGTAAACAACTGTTTTTGTCTGAAGGCCTGAACAGCTGGTCTTTAAAATGTCTTTTTAAGACAATAAAGCAACATTGGCATCATTGTAATGAAGCATCAAACTCTTTCTCCTGATGAGAAAGGAGGGCAATAGCATCAGCATCTCATAGTAATTTCCACTGTGATGTCACACGTTTGAGCAGGAGAGTAAAATAATCAGTATTAAGTTCAGGTCCAGGAAAAAAAAAAGTTAAAGCAGAAGCTGTTTAAAAAGCAGTAAAGTAAAGAAACTTCACCTTTTACTGATCCTTCATTTTTTTGTGTGTTTTTAATGCACAAAACCACAGTAATATATTTTTGTTGTATTTTACTGCTTTAACCTTTATTAGCCTCATTTATTTCTAGTGTCTGTTTGTTAAACTGCTGTTTCTTAAATGATTAATCATCTTTAAAATGATAAACTGAACTTTTAATCTTCTTAGTACCGAATTACTTTTTTGTGTTCGATTTGTTTTTACTTGTTACTTTTAGCCCAGATTGTGTGATTTCACTTTAGCTCCAGTGCTGTAAAACACATATGTGGGCATATTCCAGTCGAAACCATTTTTATTTAAATGTTCCATTTTTTTTTGTTTAAAGAGTAAATTGACATTCATTGTGTCAGTAGTAGTACAATGCAAGTAGTATGTAAGTAGTATGAAAACAGTGAAATTTTTTTTTCATGAATTATATGCCATTACAAAAAGAAAAGTTTTTTCTTAAATGCAACGGATATCTAGTTTAGTCTGTTCCTGTTGATCAGCTGCTGGCAAAACCATTCCCACTCTGAACATGTCTGCATCTCAAGGGCAAAGATTTGGTATCCCAGACCAAATGATGTGTTTTTATTGATTTTAGAAGAGAAGTAAAGAGTCTTTGCACCAAAACTCTTCTACATTTTCTTGGTATGTGCAAGTTTGGACACTGATTCTTCAGGCTTTAGTCCCTCTTGGCAGATTCACCGATCATCTGAGCTGCTAATCTTTAACTAGGGTGAGGGGGAGCACTCACAGGGAGAAACACCCTGGACACACACACACTCTCACTCACACACACACACACACACACACACACACACCCTCACTCACACACACACACACACACACACACACACACACACACAC
>JBBPCX010067876.1:0-12784 GCA_037974365.1 Hydrocynus forskahlii | reverse complement strand
GTG
Organism: Hydrocynus forskahlii; assembly: GCA_037974365.1. Lineage (NCBI taxonomy): Eukaryota > Metazoa > Chordata > Actinopteri > Characiformes > Alestidae > Hydrocynus > Hydrocynus forskahlii. Next base: position 12,781 of record JBBPCX010067876.1, on the reverse strand, counting down.
TGTGTGTGTGTGTGTATGCGTGTGTGTGTGTGTGTGTGTGTGTGTGTTTATTCATGTGAGATGGCGTGCTCAGTGTGGTAGAGCAGTTAAGAGAAATGTGATGATAATGCACTGTGTTTGTTGCTCTGAGATTTTTGTGTGTTTGTGTGGGTAGCTCTGCGCAACTGTGCTGCATTTGGGATGCTTATGTGGGTAGCTGTGTTTGTGCGTGCATGTGTAGGTCTGTTAGAATGTGTGTGTGTGTGTGTGTGTGTGCGGATGTACTGTTGGGGGTGGCTGGACGTCTGTGTGTGGGCGTTTAGGAAAAACTGAACATGAGCAGAGTAAGAGAGGGTATGTGTTCAGCTTCGCTATCGCTCTCTCTCCTGCTCTCCGGCTCTCTGGAATTAGTAGGCTGTATAATGATAGGCTCTCACTGTATGTGCTAGCAAGTCTAGCATCCATCTGTAACATCTCCAGCACTTGCAGATATTGCTGGGTGAGCTTCTGTACTGTTGTACTCGTAATGGTGTCGCACATAAAAATCTAAAAAAAAAAAAATACATTTACATGTAAATTTCTTGTTCAGCATTGGCCTTACTATGACTGCTAGTCTAGTTAAGATAGTATCCTACCTTATGTTCATTGGGAGGCAGCAGAAAACTGGCCATTTTCTATGGTAAAAGGTTATTTATGGCTGCAGTTTAGCACCAGGTAACATAGCAACAGGAAATCAAGAAACAAATTTAGTTACGCCTATTTTTGTTATATTGTGTACATTTGATCCTGTTAGTTTTGGTCTTATGCTGCAATTTTGTGAACACACTAAAGAACTTTGTATCATTACCACCGTGGGCTGCGTCTCTGTATATTTTGACGTTGACTGGTTTGTAGAAAGGTATGCGTTTGATGTTGGTGTGGTGTCAATCCGGTGGTTTGCCGAATAGGAGAAGAATGAACAGATTAATTTAGTTGCCTCTGTACTTTTATTAGTAACTCTTTCGTTAAATAAGTTATCGGTTTCTGCTCTGCATGCAGTGTGACTTTTGATCTTTGTCAGATCAAATTAAAGTTAAGTACTTTCCTCCCCCATGTGCTTCCATGGCTCCTTTTTACACTTCCCATTCTTTTTGTACTTCTATAGTTTAATGGATGATAGTAGACTGTGTCAGCGAGGGTGAGTTGCCCTAATGTGGGACATTTTTTGTAGTTTGGACTTCTGTAGTGTATTAATGTTAAGCCAACATTAAACTACAAAAATGTCCCACATTAGGGCAATTCACCCTACCTGTAATTGGACTGAAAGTCTGAGCCACCCAAAAAAAGAGTTTTCAGGTAGCAAATGAACCGAACCGTTCATTTGGTTCTATGATACAAACCGTGGTCGGAGGATAGTCTGCCAGAATAGTTCAGACCAAACAAAAGAATCTGGAATAAAGGCAAGTGTGGAAAAAATTTTTGCTTCAAAAATTCCAGGCCTCTAGTCTCCCCAGCCACTAGTGTCTTTACTCTTTGTTGCTACCAGCAGTGAGTTTCTTTGCCCAGTAGTATCAGATAAATAATCAAAAAGAAGCTCAAAATTGAGGTTCATATTCTGTTATGACAGCTAAGAGACAACGGTGTTGCCTGTCATTGCACTGGGTGATGAGGGAGAGGGAGGGTCATCTCACCTATTCAGAGATAGTGAGCCTGATTATGCTATCTTGGTCTTCTGGCTATAGCTGAGGCATTGCCAGGGATTGAACGCACAGTGCACTTCTTAGAAGCTCAGTCAAATTGAACCAATGAAAAAACTGTTGCACATGATGTGTGACAGTGACATACGGCCACTGTCTTTTTTTCCTGGGCCTTTGTGTTTTTAAACCTTCTTTACATAACAACCACATCCATTTTTGATGCAACTGAGATGCATATTTTGCAAAACTGCATGCAAATACTCTTTAACAGTATGCACTGTTCTCTTGCAGCTCATCCACAATTCAGCTCATCCACAGTGTTGGTGACGTAGTACTGCTCAAAATCAGCAGGGAGCAAAGCTGCACTACACACCCAGCCTTGCAGTGAGCTCAGTGTGAAAATGCTTATCATCTGAAGGTGGCTTAGTCAAGCGAAGCTTGTTATGCTAATGCTTACATCACTCCACTGATCCTCAACTGGAGTGTTCACCAATATTTTCAAGTGGTGGGAAACTCCACTTAGATGTAAATGTTTAGCTGTAAGCATTTCCCTCTCTAGATTAGTTGGAGTATGTTGGAGTGTGTGTAGATTAAACTGGTATGTAGTTTAAACTAGTCTTTTACACAACCCTATACCTCTTGGTTTGGTTCCGTTTCTAAGGCAAGAATTTATTCAGGTTATTGTGTGCATGAGAGTGTGTTTTAAAGGTGTTAATAGAGAATTTCCATTATATCCATGGTAACATTCTAAACTATAAAATAGCAGTATCCTGTTGCCAAGCAGTTTATTTTAATTTTTTTAGATTTCATTCCATGCACTCTTGATAAAGTGATGAGTACCTGACAGTTAAGTGCAATGTATATCATTTGTTTTTAAAGACCAATTAACCATTCAAAGTACATAAAATATATAAAAAAGAAAACTTCCTTACTGGAAATTGATTTTTTTGTATCTCATCAATATTTATGATGCTGTATAATTTAATCATAAAAGTAGTACATAAGCAGCTATGTCAGACTATGTATTCTTTTAATACAGAGTATCACTCTGTAAGCATGAGTTACTGTAACATGTATCAATGCAATATTGTTAAAGCAAAATCAGCATCTTATATAGTAATAACCGTATTACACTGTGATATATTCTGCAAGTGACAGCCTCTTTCAATGCAGTTTCCTCCAAACACCTTTACCCACAGCTCATAGACAATAAGCGTGACTCAGCGTGGTCTGTGAATGGGCGCTGGAGGATGCAGGTGAGTGGAGTAGCGTGAACTATAAGAGCGCTTTCATTCATCAGCTCCTCAGTGCCATTTGAAATGAGAATGACACAGTTTTCTTATCGTTTACATCTTTTACGAAGGCCACTGTTAAAGCCCGATAACACCTTTGTCCGTTATCAACATTGTTTGTGTCACTGCACAGAAATGTGGTTGTACTGTACTAAACAGTTGTATGCAAATGTTTGGGTGTTCTGGTTTTATTACATGGATTATTGATTTTATAAAAAAGCGGAATAAGATCCAGCCCCATGCTGAAATTGATATGTTCCTCTGTGGTAAAATGCTTCTCCATTTATTTCTTTTTTCCGTACACATACCTTTGGTCATTTTGGCCGTATGGTTAATTTTTCATTTCAGCAGACTACCAAACTCCAGGATTCATCTGGTTTTTATCAGGGCTGTGCTATTTCAGACTTTCGTAGTGAGATCACGGTTTCTTTATGTAGACCATTCCACGCTGATGTTTGTGTGATGACACTGCGCAGTGAGTCAGTGCATCACTATGTCAGCCAACTTTTTCTGTACATCCTTGTTAGTGATTTTTTTTTTTTTACCAAACTGACCAGTTTCATTTCATTTTTTTTTGTGGTCCTCCACATTTGAAAGCTTAGAAGCAGTTATTTTTTGTTGTGTCTGCTTAGTAGTAGTCAGTTATCTTTAAACACAACAGCATGAATTGTCTATACCTGGCCTACATATAGATCTAATGCCCCAAATAAGCCCTTATGCACTTACATTTGTTGAAATGTGTCATATTTAGGTTTGGCCTATACAGGTGTTTTATTAACTTTTTCTCACTTAAAAAATTAACAATTTTTTTTTAAACATACACAAAAAATGTACCGTTTTGGGGAATAGTATAAATGTGTCATCACTTTTTTGTCTATCAGTAAAGAAGAGTTCCAGGGCAATAGGAAGCATAAACATGCATCAAAAGTACTTTCATTATCCTACAAGTTTGATGAGAAACCTAACTGTAGTGCTTTCTTTGCTGGTAAACACAGCTGATTATTTTTATTCATAAGGGAGCAGCACTGGCACTCAATCTTCAGAGTTATCTTATAGTGTGTGAATGACAGACATTTCTGTTTACCTTACTTTAGAGCTTAGTGGCCTTTGTCTGTGAGACTGGATTATGGGTGTGTGTGCACAGTTCCACTTCCAGTGCATGTACTGAATGGCTTGATGTAATCTGGTGAATGAATCAGAGCAGGAGAGTGGGCAGTTGGGGCTTGTTGAGTGGGTGTTGTGTGGGTGACTGCTGCAGTGTAGTGCAGCTTTGTGATGAACTGATGCTACTTCAGAGCGCAGAGCCATCCAGAATGAATCTATGAGCATTTAGCCACGTTCTAGTATTTATCCTGGCTTAAATCGTCTGGCCAGACCCCTTCATTCTGTCCATGATGCTCCATGTTTTGCCTGCTCTGGTCACAGTGTATGCTTTCATCAAATTAAAGCTCATGAAATGTCTGCAGGCCATGCATAGTAATTTCAGTGTCCTCCTGACTGCCCAAACAGAGCTATTGACCTATAACCCTTTAGAGCAGTTGGGTTTTCGTGGTGAGTCATTCTATGATAATTCATAGGATGTGTGTATTTATGTTTGTGTGTGTGTGTGTGTGTGTGTGTGTGTGTGTGTGTGTGTGTGTGTGTCTCATTAGTTAGTAAACAATGCTGTCTTGGAAGCCTGCAGCTCTCACTTCAGCTGCAACTACACATGGTGTTGCAAACAGATCCTCAAATATTTGTACAGCATCTTCTCTGAGCTGATGTGGTGGTCTGTAGAACTAATATCGTCAGTGTATTTTCCCTACTCTGTGTTTCTTCCGCTGTTTCTCTCATTAACTCGCTCACCACTTTTCATTGAAGTAGTGTGCTCACAGTGGGAAATGCAGCATGTGATGAGTTTTACAACCATGGATTTATTCATTTTGTTTCATATCTATTTCCACTGAACGGTGTATTGTAATACATTATCTGCTCAGTGTTAATGCCTGGATGAGGTTCCATACCACTGCATGTTCATTGCACTCAGCAGTCGCATGCTACAATAAATGGCAGAAGGAAAAGACCATTTAAAAATTTCAAAATGGCAGCCAGCAGTGGCATGTTTAGCATTAAACACAGCTGTGCGCGAAAATGTGAGCTAGATGTCCTTGCTCACTTATCAGGACCATGAAGAACAGCAGTCACTGTTTGGTGCATGCCTTGCATAGGAAGACTTATGTATAATGTCATTAAATTGTTACATGAAGTATTTTGCAAAAAAAATTTTTGTTTTTTTTGTTCTGCGTTTAATAAAATATAATTACAGTAAAAAAAAGATACAAAACTTGAAATATGAACTAACTGACATGTTCAACCACTAAACAGTTGTATGGGAAGGTTTGAGAATTCATGGTCATATTACATGGTTTATTCATTTTCAAAAAGAAGAGGAATAAGGTCCAGCCCCGTGCTTCTCTGTGGTAAAATGCTTCTCCATTTACTTCTTTTTTCTGTACACATACCTTTGGTAATTGTGGCCGAATGGTTAATTTTTCATTTCAGCAGACTACAAAACTCCAGGATTCATCTGGTTCATATCAGGGCTGTGCTATTTCAGACTTTTGTAGTGAGATCACAGTTACTTTACCATTGGCCATTCCACGTTGATGATGTTTGTTTGATGACACTGCGCAATGAATCAGTGCATCACTATGTCAGCCAACTTTTCCTGTACATCCTTGGTATTGATTTTTTTTTTTTTACCAAACTGACCAGTTTTATTTCTGATTTTTTATGGTTCTCCAGATTTGAAATCTTAGAAGCAGTTATTTTTTTGTCTTGTCTTACTTAGTAATAGTCAGTTATCTTTAAACTCAACAGCTTGAGAGGTTGGAAGGGTCGCACACTCTTTAATTGTCTGGCCTATATGTAGATCTAATGACCCAAATGAGTTTACTTGAAATTAATTTCAGACCAGTATTTTTATAAGTGGTCTAGACATTGTTTTCACCTAGACTTGAAATCACTCAAGCTAACATACCAAAAGCTGCATGCATTCATGTGGAAAAAAGGTGCCACAAAGAGTTCTTTAAGTGATGCCATAGAAGAACCATGTTAAATCCATAAAGAACCATTTTTCTGATTAAAATGTGAAGAAGTTTACATATACAGATTCTTTACCCATTTATTTATTCTTCCAAGAACCTGTACATTATGTGGAGGTTCTTTACACTTGCAATGCATTTGAACAGCTGATAAAGTTGCATTTGCAAGTGGGAAACTTGGAATGGTCGTGAAACATGACATGACATTTAACTCATTTAACTTGGTGGTGAATCTCAAAAAAATGTACCTGGTGTACTTCTATATGATCTATGGGGCTCTTAATACAGCAATAAAAAAGCAGGATACTCTGGAACTTTGTGGTTTCTCTGTGCTTTCCTGACTTACATTCTGACATGCACCGCACCAAGTTGAAAGGTTTAGCATCTTCCAGTGTATGCACATGACACATGCATGTCGAACTCTTGTTAATTAGCTGATTATTTGTATCGGGTATGTTAGAAAAAGAAATTGCAAGCATATGCTGGATAGGGTTACACCTGGATCAGAACTGGCTGTTGCTTAAGACATGATTGGACAACTTGAGGTTTGGGGGGTAATTCTTGATAAAAGAAACAAAACAAATCTGGAATTGAGTGGTGCGGTGAAATAACTCCGGGTGGGTGTGTGGCCCTGGCCCTTTTAGTTCCCAGTTGGCCCGGTTCCCTGCAATAGATTCCGCTGTGTGCCGCAGAGTGCTGATTGCAGCGATGGGAAAGCACTTCAGGGGCTGCCCCACATCTCTCACACACACTCACACACACACACACACACACACACACACACACAACTTCTCCACTGGCCAGAGAGAGGGGAGCTGCTTTGTCACACACACATACACACGCGCACATCCCTGTACTGTCTGCCTGAAGACTGCTCACTCTCTCTCACATACCCAGCCATGCAGGAGCAGAGACAGAGCAGCTCAGAGGTAAGAGCAGAGAATGGGGATTATACGAGCTATTTTAGCTTTCACTAGAGAGTGCAAAACGTTATGGCAGTGCTAACATAAAGATTTGAATGGGAAAGTGGTTGAGCATTCGCTTGCTGGGCTTTTTTTCAGGTGGCTGTCACTAAACTCTGACAGAACAACTGCAGCATAAGTGTCTCGCCCTGCCCTCTTTCTGTCTTCTCCGTCTCCCGCTTACTGAAACTCTCACTCGATCTGTGCCTTCTCTCTCTAGCGCTGGCCTGCAAACATCTGATTCATGATATTACATGAGTTCATTATCATTTTCTCACACTTCCTATTCTCTCACATCTTTCTCATTCTTTCCTCTCCTTTTTCCTCTCTCTCCCACTCACTCACTAGCTCATAGATGAGGGCGATGCTGTAAGTAGTCTCCCTTTTGAACCACTGCAGATGGAGCATGTGGAAGTGTGTACTTGTGTGCTCCAGCTTCTAATCAATAAAGCGCTTTACGAAGGAGCACATTCCAGCACTCTATGTCTAGTCTGATGACCAGTTGTGCAATGTTTCTCTCAAATTGGTTTTGACTGGGAAAGATACATCACTTCTCACAAGTCCCATGTACATGCACACACACCAGCAGGCCAGCATGCTGACAGATAGGGCTGCACAGTATAGACAGAATATGTATATTGTGATTATATTGCTACTAGGGTGACCCATATCATTCAAATACTGTTATGTGGACATTCCAATTTTTTCCCAAACTTTTAGACCCCACCAGAGTTGTAGAACACAAAACACACACACACACACACACACACACACACAAACACACTTGCACCCCTGGAATTTCACAAGTCACCCCACTTCTTTGGAAGCAAGATAGATTAATTAATAATAGTAAATGACAGTGATAAAAAAGAAATATTCAGAAGTAGAAGAAGCTGAACCCATCCTCAGGCACTTGTTTATCCATTCGGAGATGAGAGACAGAGATGAACAGAGGCAGCAGGCTAGCTTCATCATGTGGATCTTTAGGTTTTAATGTTATTGCTGATTGGTGTACTGCTGTCTAATATCGACATTTCAAAAATATATCTCTCAGTCCTACTGGCAGAAAGAAGAATGAAAGGCAGATAAAGAATTCAAGCGTAACAGAAATAGAAGCGAAGTTACACTACAAGAAAGAAATAGGGTGAAAAGAAAACTGGAAGTGAAATTGATGGAGAGATTATGTGTGAGTTGAATGTGTTCCCAGTTGTGTGTTCACACGCTTACTGTTGATCAGCTCCAGTCTGGATCTCCAAGTGCATTCTTCATTCTGCTGCCCATCTCTCCACTGCCCAGCACAATATCTCCATTGTTCACTCAGCCTCTCTTGTTACAGCCTGCTTCCATGGCTAGACAGCCATGTGTATGTGTGTGTTTGTGTGTGTGTCTGTCTGTGTGTGTGTGTGTGTGTGTTTGATGTGTGTGTGTGTGTGAGAGAGAGAGAGAGAGAGAGAGAGAGAGAGTTCATGTTACCCCTTTGCTGTGCCTGTCTGACCAGTAAACATGGACAGCTAAACAGATGCTGTTCCCCTCTTTCTTACACACACACACACACACACACACACACACAGGTAGCAGTGCTGGCTTTAACTCACCCTGTTATGTTACATAGTCAGAGCTATATTTTCAATGTTAGATTTATTTCCAGGTAATTTAACACAATCTCTGCTTGTCCATAGTTAGGAAATTTAGATAGATTGTAAATGTCAGCTGATGTTATGCAACAAAAGTTTTGTTTGCAATAAAAGTATTTGGTGTAGTATGTAAACATTTCTAAAGCTTTTAAGTGTACTTTTGACTCCTCAGTCCATATGGTCCATGGAAAATAGGCTGCAAAAGCAACCAATTTACTTACATCGACTTATTCACACAAACAGTTTATCTCTGGCCATTCACACTGAATGTGAAGGTTTTTGTCAGAGCTAAAAAATACAACAGCCATTCTAACCAGTGGTCTTTCACATATATCAGTCTCAGTGGCACAGTAGCTTTAAATCTAAGGGATAATGAGGGGTTGGAAAATGGTCATGGAAAATGAATTAATTATTGATTTTGGTACATAAAACCCCACAAAGTCCATAAGTGGATCAGGGAGAAAATATACACATGAAAAATGTGGGAAGTGAGCCCTTTACGAAAGGAAACCACATTATTGTGAACATTAACCAAACAGAAACCACATTTCCATCAAGAAAGTTTGTTTAGTTGTATCAAAACAGTCGGAACGCACCCAAGTACTAATGCTTTTACTATCTGTCACTAATGCAAAATAACTAATGTTACTAATGTAACTAATACTTTGTGAAAATGAAGATACAGTCGATGAAATGCTTTTTCAAGGTCTGATTTTGCTGAGTTGTTGCTAGTTTTCTGGACAGCCAGATGACTTATTCCAGCACAAGAATGGAAAGTAGGCTAGTCTCCAGTGCTGCTTGCACTACATTACAAGATTTTTTCCCCACACTCCCACACTTGTTCCCGCACTCCTTCACTTTTCTCCACTGTCCACAAGTTTAGTCACAAAGTATTACTTTTATTTTGCTGTACTAGTCAAATGTATTTATTTTCCGTTTACGTTTTAGAGGGGTGACACTGATCTGAAATTTAGAAATCGTGCTTTTGACTGATTTCCTCTGCTTGCTTCAGTGAGCTTTGAGTGAGAAATAATTAAAATAATAAAAAAGAATTAATGAGCACTGTTACCTTGGTCACAGCCTGCTTAATTATCCCATCATTTTGCTTTTGCTGATTAAGTTATTGACATTTGCTCTCAGGGGCTAATTGAATGGAGGAGGGTTCCTGACCTCAGGTGGGAACTATGCGATAAGCCTTTTATTTCTTGTGAGGGGACCTTTTTTTTTTCCTGACTCACTGCTTTTCTCTTGGCCTGGGACACTCTGTCACTGCATGTCAGGAAAGCAGTAAGCACATCCTACTGCTGATCAGGTGTTTGGACGACAACCATCAATGTTTCAGCCTTAAACTCTCACTGTGATCTCATGGCTCTGTGAGTATGTGTTGTTTTTGTAATTATATTCTGTGAAAAAAAATTCTATTTTGGAGTCAGTGACACACCGTGACGATAGGAGGGAAGTCTTTCTACCGCTCTGTCCCACTGCGTGTCCTTTTGCCTGCAGCGTTCTGCTTTAGAACCTGCACAGAGCCTTCCTGATCCCCTGTAGTTAGTGTAACATCTCTGCACCACTGCCAGAACCAACTATTCTACAGTTTACACAAATATAACTTTCAGTAGAGTTCACTGCTACAGCTTACAAAATCTAGACCTCTACACTTCAGTCTTTCCATGAATGCCCTTTCCTTTAAATCTTTCCTTTAAAACTCCTTACTCTACATTACTCTTCTCTAAGTGTATTGTATTTCTGTATTTTTTTCATCCTTTAATGTAAAAAGTGATAATATATGAAGGATATGAATTACTTTTATTATCAGGGATGGTCCCGACATGTTTTTCAAGACTGATAATTGGCTGATATAGAATCCAATATTATTATTATTATTATTATTATTATTATTATTATCATTAGTAGTAGTAGGATTAGTAGTAGGCCATTAACAGCTTCAGATTTTTTCAGATCGACTTATCTGTCAATAAATTCGAAGTCGAGCTGACGTCGTTTGATGACATCATTGCACAGACTGAGCAACTTTTATTAAAGTTCTCTGTAACATTAGCCTTCGGCTTGTACTGCAGCCAAAGGTCTCAGATCTTTATAGATGAAATTAACAAGCAGAAAAGTGATCTGCTGTTTTTTCTCATCAGTCAGAGGCTTTCCTGTAAAGCTACTCCGCTCCTCTGGACTGGACGACTCCCTGCAGTGCAGCATCATCCATGTTTCAGATGCGGTGCAAAACGCCGGTACTGTTACTGTACTTTAACATCGACTTGCAGGTTGTGCAGGTCACCGTGCTGTTTGTGTGTCTAGAGTGAGGTATCTCCACACATGTGATGTGTGTCTGTCTCCTGCCTCTGCTGCCATGTCTCTCGTCTTGTTGTTTTGTGTTTAGATTCTACTCGCGCCAACGATACCGCCCTTTTTATGAAGGGACTATAATAATTGTATAAGTCAAGGAATACATATCAGCATCAGCCAATCAGAGGCAGAGATTGCATTGTGTACACAGGCCTGCACTCTGAGAGAGGAAAAAAAATACGCGACTTGTCAACTTCTCTCAGCGTTCGTCGACTTGTGCCTCTGATGTTGACGTGTCGACTTATGAAAGTGTGTACATTGCTGCAAGTTTTGGATATGTCCGTTTATATCACCTTCATAATAGTTGTGTAAATAGAAATTTAAAAAGTAGATTAGATTTAATGTAGGTGTTACCTACTAAATACACCTGGATGAGCTTCATTATCTATGCATTAGACACTTTTTGTATAATCTAGTATGAAATATATTAGTACAAATGTGCAAAAAATGTATTTGCACAGTACACCAGTTACCCCGGATATAGATTTGTTAGTTTGTCGCTGAAACAACAATTCTGCTTCTGCTAACAGACACTAGAAGTCAGGCACAAATTATTTTTGCAAGAAATCTATCACCAGAACTTTCACCAGAATCTGTCCTCTCTAATTTGTGAGTACCAGCCCTGGCCGGGAGTAGTGTTTTAAGTTTTGTTCATGTTTATAGCTCACAGTATGTCATACTCTGTCGTAATCCACATCTATAAGTCTGTGTCACCTTAATTCACCTAATTGAGAGGTAGAACTAAACAAATGAGTTAGGGGAACTTTTGAGGAAGATGTTTATGTTGGGTGAACTCTAGAGTCAGAAAAACGTTCACTCAACGAAAGCTATGTAACCCTTTACCTTACCATTTTCAGTTTATTGTTTTTATAGTAGCTATACTTACAGAGATGAATTCAGTCGTATTGTAGATTAGGACTGAACCTTTTAAGCACACTCAGGTCTGTGGACTGATGCAAATCTCCATTTACTTGCATACTGCATGTAATCCACATGCTCGCTGTGTCATGTATTTTAAAGGTTGCCATGACAATGACAGATGACATCTCATCATCTCAATAAAAGACACGTTGAGTTTCCATTCATTGCATTAGTGTTTTCTGTAAGTATAAAATTATGACAGGCTCAACAAAATGTACTCCAAAAATGTACTTATTAAACAACAAGCAAGTGTAAGTATTGATATGCTGCAACCTTCTGCAATGATGCCAATCCCACAACCAATGACACGAGAGCTCTGGATGAAAGTGCGTAGCAAAGACTGGAGGGAGAGAGTGATGCTTCAGAAACTCACAGAACATAAGAAGAAGCAAAATCTGTATATGAAATGTCAATCATATCTGTGATTTATGTGATTTAATAAAAGATGGCCTCTGCAATGTGTGTGGCAGCTGCTCTGCACAAGTGTCTGCGTGTGAGCACACGTTTGTGTGAGTGTGTGTATGTTTGTGAATGTGTGTGAGTGAGGGCTAAACAGTTGTTAGTTTTACTTTGTTGTTTGTTTGGTGACCACTTATATGACATCAGCCTTTTTTAGAAATACTGCAATCAGCAAATAAGTTCCAGATAAGCTTTTATTGAAAAAAGGAAATACATTTTCCAAGCCATTCTTTAACAAAGTCATATTGTTGATTCACAGAAGAGTATTTTGCTCATTCTGAGCAGCCTGCTGTGAGAGTATGTATATGTAAAATTGAGCGCTTTTGTGTGTATGTGTGTATGTGTGTGTGTGTGTGTGTGTGTGTGTGTGTGTGTGTGTGTGTGTGTGTGTGTGTGTGCGTGTGTGTGTGTGTGTGT
>JBBPCX010067875.1:0-12784 GCA_037974365.1 Hydrocynus forskahlii | reverse complement strand
CCTTTCAAATGAACTCACACCGCAAACAGAAAAAGAGCAGAGTTCCCTTTCTGTTGGTCCACTTTTTGGACCACTTCTAGAGGACTGAGTTCGGTTCCTTTAAAGAGGAAAACACCCATAGGCTATTCATGAGTGGGGCCAAGTAAAATATTTTATTTCAAATTTTGTTTTATATTGTCCATTGTTTGAATGCTAAATAAATATTTTCATAAATTTGTAACAGATGTATTCTTTTAATAATTTAATAATACTAATTTCTTTCGGTTTCCGGTTTCGGTTTTCGGCCAAGTGTTTCCTCATTTTCGGTTTTCGGTTTCGGTCCAAGAAATTCATTTCAGTGCATCCTTAGTTTATATTTGTGCTGTAGACATTAAGACCCCTGGTTCCATTCATCACCACTGTAAAGAATTCTGAGTTGGTGAGTTTATCTACAATCAACCATTTCACACCAAACCCACTCTGAATGACTGTTTATATCTCAAATACTGAATTTAGGGTTTGAATATTTTATGTGGAATAGTCTCACCATGTGCAATATTATGTTCAGTTTTCTTATTGGGTGGTAAATTGTTTCATTATGAGCAATGGTCTTACTATCACTACACATGTCCATATTACTTTTTTCTATTATCAATAAAGTTTTCTGGTGCTGATTCTGATTTTAGATGATATTTATTTTCATTACAATACATTTGTTGTCAGTGTAAAAGGAAACTGGCCACAATTTGGGTGAGGACTACTAATAGTTACTTTTTTGGGATGGAGGATGAAAAACGTCCTTTCAGAGGGTCAGTAAGATTTTCAAAGTGTTCAGTGTCAATCAGCACTTCACACAGTAACTATTCTGCCGGACTGTCTCAAATATTTACACACATGATACCTTTTCCCTCTAAATAAACCAGACAAGGCTTTAACTGGTAACGAAGACAATGCCGAACATTTGCGTAAAAATCAGCCTGAAAATATAGATGTCCCCAAACTTTTGACGAGGCGTGTGGGTTTCGGGCCTCCTTGCGGCTCCAAAACATTCTGGAAATTCAAGGAGGCTGCTCCAAGAGCGTTTCGGGGAAATTTTGAGAAAAGGACACGTTTCACTTGGACGCTGCGTAACCGTGTTAGCGACCAGCTTCCAATGACATTTGAGCCTTAAAGCAGCTGCACTTTTCTTCTCCTCTGCCAAGGCCTGAGAGTAGCGCTCTGCGGACCTCGACACTTAAAGAGAGGTTTCAGCCAAACATTCACTTAAGCAAGTCGATTCAACATTACTTAACACTTTGACACGGCTTGAGGTGGTAATATGCTAATAATCATGCTCCTCTTTAGCAACATGGCTCCAGTAGTCCAGTATAGAAACTTCAATCACCAAACACAAACTGGTTACATTACATTCATTTGGTTGACTGATTAAGCTTGGTTGAAATGAGAATTCTATCTATTGTCCACGATTCACCAACAATTCATTCAAAAATTGATTAAAAAACATCCAAACCCACCACTGAGCCTACATGTGTCTTCTGAGTGTTTTTATGCTAAAATAGTGGCAAATCTGAACTATATGCTTCAGGGGACCAGTTTTCCTCACACTGCACTGCATGTACTCCTTCACCATGAATGGATTTTGTTTTAGAGCAAAAGCTTCTCAGAACTCTGGTAAACCAATGTCAGGCAGCACATTCATAACTTCATAATTTTCTGTGAGGGAGCTTTTAGAGGCAGATGTCTGGTTCTATTCACCACCACTGTGGTGAATCGAATACATATAATCTGACGGGTAAGTTTTTTTAGAGCGGAAGGTATCACACCAAACCCACTTTCTTTACCTTTCTTTACCACATAATCATAAAGTGAATTCAAAAGTGGGTGGAATTCCTCTGTCAGACTGGAGAAACCCAAAGGTTACACACGCTGGTGGATCCATAACCGTTGTATGGGATTCATTATGTCCAGGGGTCGTGTGGTCATTTAACAGGCCAAGAATTACGAGGCAATTTTACAGCACCAGGTGCGAGTTACAGTGCAGACACTGCCGGCTCATTATGTTCCCATGACCTGAGATGATGGGCTGATACACACGGCTAATCAGCTCCGAGCGGCTTCATGAACACCAGGTGAGAAACCACCCGATACCTTCGATTAACACAAATAAACAGACTGCGCCTACTGGGATGTTCTGGAGGAGATTACTGTCTCCTATTCCTTTTTCACAAGCTAAAATAGAGAGAGAGAGAGAGAGAGAGAGAGAAAGAGAGCGAGAGAGAGAGAGAGAGAGAGATAGTGAGTGAGAGAGAGAGAGAGAGAGAGAGTAAGTGAAAGAGTGAGAGAGAGAGGGAGAGAAAGAGATAGTGAGAGAGAGAGAGAGAAAGAGAGCGAGAGAGAGAGAGAGAAAGAGAGAGATAGTCAGTGAGAGAGAGAGCGAGCGATAGTGAGTGAGAGAGAGAGAGAGAGAGAGAGAGAGAGAGGAAGAGAAAATAATTTCTCTCTTTGTGACCTTGAAACTATTTGATCCAGGGCCATATTAAATCATTTTTCCAATTCTCTGTTCCCATTCTTTCTTCCCTCTCTCTCTCTCTCTCTCCCTCTCTCTAACTCTTTCGCTCCCTTTATCTCTCTCTCCCTCTCTCTGTCTAACTCTCTCTCTCTCCAAAATTCTCTCCCTCTCTCTCTCTAACTCGCTCTCTGTGAGTGGGTGGAAAACTGAAAATCACTGAAATTTAAGAAGTTTCTTACAGAGAGAGAAAATGCCTGTGTGTGTATGTGTGAGTGTGTGTGTTGGGAGGGTGATTGGGAAATGAGCAAGTACATGAATTTTTGAGTGTACAGTGTGTACTCCCCATCCCCCCAACACACACACACACACACACACACACACGCACACACATACACACATATACATAAACACAGGCATTTTCAGTGGTAGTATCATGAAGGTTGTGTTTTCCCATCAGTTAGGAATTAAAAGCAAATTATCAGATTATGTTGGAAACAACATTTAGAATCGACTTTATAAACATTAATTAAAGATTTTACAATGTTTCAGATGTAATATTTGTTTAATGTTTGGAAAAGTTGCAGAGCCATTTATTGAAGAATAAAGGTTCTCTCCTGCCCTCTAGTGGATCAGACTCACCAGTACATGAGAAACACTAACCTACACCTGAGGTCTTAATTATAAAATATATTTAAATTTAATCCCGAAAATATTCTTAAGATACGTTCTCAGAATTTGTGTACAATTGAAAACACAGTGTTTCTGGAGGATATCCTCTAATGCCTGCAGGACACCCAGACCGCCGTCTGTAGCCCAGGCTGAGAACATTTTTACATCAGATTCGCATTTACAAATGACTGCTTTAATGTGAATTTTCACCCACAAAATCTTTGCATGGAATTGTTTTATAAATGAGGCCCTAGTGATTTTCAGCATGGAAACATAAGAGTTCATTTATAAGGAGGCTGGGCCAATTCTTCCCATCATACACAAAAATAAATGCGACCACTAGAGGGCGCACAAGAGTCTTAATGAATTAGGCAAATAGAACAAAAACCAAAAAATGAAAAAAATTTTTTTTTTTACTTTTTCATGGTTGGATGTTTTTTTTATTTTGTAAAATAGACTAATGAAGAGCAGTGCATAAGAAGATAATTTATGGGCATATTTCACTTTTTCTATGGTCAGTGCCTTACTGGTCTTAATTGATCTTATTTCTATTGCATTCTCACTACAGTAGTTTTCAGTTTGTGGGCTCAGGCTCCCCACTGGACTGTGGTGGTCCTGTAAGGGGCGCATTTGAACTTTCTTTGCTTTTCTTTTTATCACAACCATTTATTAATATGTATAGATTTAATTACCTACTTGCTCTAGCATGTGTTCATGTGGCACTGGTGATGCTAGGCTATGTAGACCAGCTCACACATTAAACTGTACAATTATCTATATAGTACAAACCAGCTGTTTCTAATAAAGTGTCCAGTGAAGTAAACCATGAGTGGGTGAGCCACAGGTAAGTGTTTCGAGTAAAATGTCCAGTGAGTGGAAGCACAAGACGGTGTTTCAAATAAAGAGCCCAGTAAACAAATGCCTGTCACTGATGACTGGAGATAAGAAAATGGGTTCAAAAGTGTAGCTGTCCATGGTTCTGAACTCGTTCACTTGGGGATTTGCACAGAAAAACTGATGCTGGAAATAAATTCTCCAGAATCAAATGATTGAAGTGTTACAGAGTTAAAATCTCTTGTAGAAAGAAAAAAACTGAATATATTTATGTGTGTGTGTGTGTGTGTGTGTGTGTGTGTGTATAAAAAACAAATACATCCCTGCTGTGTACATGGACTGTACTGTAAAATACACATTCCCGGTGGGACAGAGGCAATTTCAGTGTGAGATTAGGGACACCCACAGTGCCTAGAGTGAAGGCCATGCAGCCCCCCAGGAACTCGCCAAAGTTCTTGCAGCGGGTCTGCAGAGGGGCTGTGATCCTGTCAGAGTGATGAGCCCGTCCCAGCATGTCATCACTAGACACTCGTTTGCCCAATGTTTTTTTGTGGACTGTGTTGTGGAATTCTCTAATAAAAAGAGCATGAATCACAAGTGTGGGAATATGGAGTGCAGTGACAGTGGAAAATATGCACCAGTGCTCTCTCCATAAAGAAAAATGGGGGTCTTATTTTCAGTGCCTATGGTCAAACAAAAATGGCACAGCATGAAACTCCTCTCGATGACTTTTCCCCTGCAGCGCCTTTAACTGCCACATCACAACATTCCCCTTTCCCAGAGGCAAGATGTGAGGAGGTTGTAGATGGAGATGGAGGCTGCCAGAGTCATCGGGCCGAGTAAGAGTCAGTATTGCTCTCAGTATTTATTTCCCTGCCACTCCAAACTTGATCGAACTGGCAAGTGGAAGTGGCAGAGTATGACAAACACAAAATAAAATCCAACACTCTCATGGGGCTGTTTGTTTGTATACACACACACACACACACACACACATATACATACATATATATATAACCAGTCAAAAGTTTGGACACCTTCTCGTTCCATGATTTCCTTTGTTTTTATTATTGGCTACATTGATGAAAACATCACCTGTTACTCTGATGACAGCTTTGCACACTCTTGGCATTTTTTCAATGAGATCTATGAGGAATCGACCTGGAATGGTGTTAATTAACAGGTTTCCTTCGTCAAGAGTTCATTAGTGGAATTTCTTGCCTTCTTAATGTGTTTATGATCATGTGACGGTCGGGTTGGTACCCAGTTAGTGATCCTGTTCCACTACGGTTCTATTCCACATTATGGCAAGAACCACTTAAGTAAAAAGACTTAAGTAAAAAGAAACAACAGTCCATCATTACCTTATTACAAAACATATTCTGCTTTGTTTAACTTTCTTTTGTTTACTGCAAAATTCCATGTGTTCCTTCATTGTTTTGTTTGTTTTCAATATTAATCTACAATGTAGAAAATAATAAAAACAAAGAAAAAAATATATGTAATATATATATATATATAAACACATACATATATATAGTCCTGAAAATGTATGAAAAAATCTCTCTCACCCACAAACAAATATGCATAGAATCATTATGTTTTTTCATCATTTGAATGACTGCAGACATGATAAGACATTTATGACCCCATTGTATTGTTATAGTTTTATACAAATTATTTTGTGAATGCTGATAATCATTCAACTAATGCTCTCATGGCTGAATGCAATCAAATCCTCACAGTGATGTTCCGACATCTCGCGTTCTCAGAAGAGGAGAGACTGTTCCTGCACCACTGAACTGGTAGTTTATTCCCAGGCTGAGGCTCTGTTGTGTGCAGTGACCTCCCGCTGACCCTCCGTGGGCATTACTGTCACAGTATGTTACGCAACCTCGGGGCAGCACGGCTGGTGATTACACAGGAGCCCAAATGCTGCCCACTCTGTGCCATTTAGGCACAGTCACCTCCAACAAAACACAAGATAGATTCTACATTCACAGTAACAAGGCCTGCTTCAGGTTGTATTTACTGATCAACAATTGCTTTATTAATTAAAGTCACAAACCTTTTTCCCTTTTACCCCATATACACATACACATTTTTTTTCTAAGCTTTCTTCACAATTTCTTAGCAACCTCCATTAATTATGAAACAAATCTTTGCTCATTCATAAAGTGCTGCAAACAAAAAAATGACCAAACAAGCACACACAGCATTACCTTAACTTTATCCTTTCAAAATAAATTGAAAATTAATGCAAACGTAATTTATTTTGGGCTCATTCTTGTTATCTGAAACTGTAAAATGAACAAAGGTCCAAAAAAGACAAAAACTCAAACTAAAACTGCAACCATGCTGTATGCCCATCACATTCTGGCCCCTTGACCTTTGGTAGGCAGTAAAGCTAATTTGGCAAATTTGCTCCATTAGTGAAGACCACAGAAAGTTCCTTCAGAGTTCCTCGTGTCTGGACTGGGGTCACAGTCCAATGCAGGACAATTAGGATTGAGATTGTGGGAAAACTTCCTTCAATTTTAGTGCAAGTTTAGAAGATGGTCGATAAGCCTATACAGTACACATGGAACATGGAAAACCTCTTCACTCAAAAGACACTATTGAATTATTTGGTTAGGTTACTTATTGTCTGTGGTGACTGATAGCATGTTGCATATGCAGTAGATTAGGTTAATAAATGCTGGCATGTTCCTTTCCTTTCAAATTTTCTGCAAATTGAAGCGCACAAATGCAAATGCAAAACAAAAACATGTCATTTTTGCACAAAGCTGCATGATCCACCAAATAAACAGTTATTGTGCATTAAAATGTGCAGAAGTGTGTTTTCTGTAAAGAGTGTGCCCTAGATTTCACATTCGCTGTCGCGGGAGGTGTTGGAGATAGTGGAGGAGGCCAAGGCAGCTTTGCTTGACGTTTCAAGGCCAGATGAGACGCTCAGGGGGTCTACAGGTCCTTTGTTAGCCCCCAGCAGAGACTGGACCAAGTCGCCGGATAAAACCTGCTGCTGTATCCTGCAGAAGAGAGGGACAAAAACAAGCCATGGTTTGAAATCATTAATCATTGTTACAGTCTGACTCCACAGTATTAAAGCGACTGATAACCACCCACCCACTCTAAATGTAACCTATCAGCAAAGAAAAGATAGCTTCTTTAGATTTAGATTTAGCACTGCAGGCTAATGTAGCTAACAACTAATGATGGCTTATGTACACCAAATAGCATCACGCTTGCCTTAAACTGTGTGGAGGTGTTCAGTAATCCCTAACAGACTTGCTTTGGTTTCTGCCATACTGACATCAATAAACATGGACTAATAACTAAAACAATGAGATTAAAACAGGCATTTTTAAAGATATAAGTACCTAAACTGATTATATTCTCCCAAATGACATGAATGTTGTCCATATTTCTATTTGTTGTGTAAACAGTGGTGTAATGAAGTGAGTGAAACAGAGATTATAAACCCAAACTGACAGTTGGCCCAACAGGCCCCGAGGTTTCAGATGGTACTGGATAATCTGACAGAGCTGGGATTAGGATTAATACTGTATTAATGCTGTCTGGGGAACAAGCAGAAACCTCTGTCATCATTTCATCATCACACCTACAGAACACAGTGCAGAAAACACACCGCTCCATGCAGGACCAAACCCAATCTCCACAAATTACAGAATTCCTGAGAATTCCTTTATACGCCCCGGAAACTGTTTTGGGCCCAGTTGACCCAAGTTAATGCTAGATAAAAGGGATGCATTTATATGACATCCTACTTGGAAAGTTGTTCAAAATATATAATTATGGTTTTGGTAAGTGGAGGTAAAATGTTTTTAATATTTTGAAAACGAAAAAAAAGGTTTGTGAAGAAATTTTGGGGTCTCATAGACACAAAAAAAGACTAAACAGCTCCAGAAATAATTAGCTCGATTTTAATCATAAAAATGCAAAGTTGTTCACTAATTTCAGTAATTAGCTAGCATTAGCACTGCTAGCTATAGTGATCATTAACTAGACTTTTCTTTGTGTGTCCTTACTTGTGTCTCCGTTTGTGCTTTGCAGCTGATGTGTTCTGTAATATTTATAATTACAAATGTAATTTTAAATGCTACCAATTCGTTTAAATTGCTATTGCACTGAACATAATAATAGTTATAATGATCATAAGGGTTTATTATGACTTTTTAATGAATGAACACCTTTTTCAAGTGTATCTATTTCATTGTCATGTGTCTTCAGTCATAGATTATTAAAATTACATTAAACTATTTCTATAAATTTCATTTAAAATTCATATTTAGTGTAATTTAACATAAATGATGTAAAGAATAAATGATGCACACACTGTAAAATGCAGAAGATTGTGTGAGTGAGTGTGTGAATGTGTGAGTGAGTAAGTGAGTGAGTGTATAAGTGAGTGAGTGAGTGTGTGAATGAGTGAGCAAGTGTGTGAGTGAGTAAGTGAGTGAATGAGTGAGTGAATGTGTGTGTTTGAATGTACAGTAGCCCCCGCTTTGACGCAGATCAGGAGTTGCAGAATCAGTCTTTTTTTCTGAGAACCTAACTGTCACGGTAGGTACTGGAGAGGGAAAAGGGGAGGACGCCACACAGGTTACTAAATACAAGTTTTAATGCAAAATATGAAACACAGAACACACAACACACTTCAAAACAGAAACAAAACACAAACCCCGGCTCTAACCCAAAAACGAAAACACAGAACAGGAATGAACTCAAACAGGGTAAGACAATGAACATACAAGACCCGTGCTCCTCAAACTAACAAAATAACAAAACAAAGGACTCAGGCTTGAGCTTCCCACAAGCTCACACGGCCAGGAAACATGGCTACAGGCAGAGGGTGCAAAGCGTGCACCACCTCAGGTAAAAACGTGAGGAACACGGGCCTGGAAGACAAGACAGGGAGACAAATCATCAAATAAGCAAAGTAGACAAATCAAGGCAAAGTAAGACAAGGTAAGACAAGGTAGACAAAACAAGGCAAAGTAGACAAGGAAGACAAATACAGACTCAAGGAACAGGGATCGGCTGGGGCTTTAAATAGGAGAAACAAACAAGGAACAGGTGAAGACAAGGGAAACGAGGAACAGGTGGAACAAATCAACAGGACGCGATACAAACGGAACAGGCACACTAGGTAGGGGACAAGGGAAACAACGGAAACTGGACATAAATATGGGGACGAAGGGAAAACTAATATTCTGGAGACAGGGAACGGGTTCTACGTGACGGGGATGAGGTGGCCGTCAAACTAACAGATAATTGTACACATTTTAGTTCTAAATTATTAAGAAAAATATAATTTACTCATTTTGTAACATAACTGTATAAATGTTTTTGTACTGTCCAGAGAACACAAAGAAAGCGCATCTTGGGATGGTTAAATACTGCTGTACTCAGAGGCGGGAGGTTTGAAAGTAGCCAATCTGAGAAACTTATTTATTTCTCCTTGCTGCTGATTGGCTGCTGCAGTTTGACGCACCTGTGGCAGCGGCAGTCCAGAATTTCCCCAGTGGAGTTTCAAGTGTTTCTCTTCTTAAGTTTTATCATTATTATTCTCTCTCTTTATTATTATTCTTCAGTTCACCCGATTTTTGGCATGCTACTCCTCCCAGGGCTTTCAGATAGAGACACCGTTCCAACTCTGAAACGTCAGACCGATCTGGAATTACGGGCTTGTTCACAGCTTTTTGATACGTCTTGTCGTACGTTTGTTATTCCCGTTTTTCTGGCGAAAAAATGTATTGGCACCCAGAACTTTCAGATAGTCCTGCTCGGACACGCTTCATCCGTCTTTTCCTTGTCTTTCGCTCATCTCTTTTTTCCCCATTCACTTCCATTCATTTTTAACCCCATTGAAATGAATGCAGTTTCAGAAGAAGACATTTTCAGGCTCCATATAGTGACCAAACCTTATGAAACTTCATATGAGACTTCAGGCCAGCTTCCCTGACACACAAACGCAGTCGGTTATGACCAGCACTCATCTTTTCCTTGTCTTTTGCTCATCCCTTTTCCCCCATTCACTTCCATTCATTTTTAACCCCATTGAAATGAATGCAGATTCAGAAGAAGAAACTTTCAGACTCCACACAGTGACCAAACCTTATGAAACTTCATATGAGACCTCCGGCCTCGCCCCCCACAGACACACCTGTTTAAACTGAACAATACGGCCAAAAGTATTGGGACAGAGCTGTCTTACAAAACTATGTCAACAAAAGTATTGGGACACACACACTCACTAATGCTATTCTAATGCTATACTAATGCTGATGCTAATACTAATGCTAATGCTGATGCTAACGCTAATGCTGTGTTCTGCATTTGAGCAAATACACTTTGCATTTTCTCTGTGGAAATGCAGTCTAGTTTTTCATTTTGTCCTTCTTAAAGCCTAGTATGTTTATTACTGTAAATTAAATTAAAAGAGGCTGTTGAGCTCAGTCGCTGTCCAGTGTCTGCTTTAACCGGTGGGTCACTACAATAGGACTCCTCCTGAAGTGCCTGAAGCACCTGAATAAGACAAGCCGCTCAATGAACAGTGAACTGTAAAAATTATTGGTGATTACCCATACATTTTACTGTATATGTATTACTAAAAAATTACATTAATGTATTACTGTATTTACCTGCTTATACCAAAGAAAACAGCAGCGCATACCAAAGAAAACATGCTTGCATTAATTAATTGTGGGAGATGGCAGTTCAGTGTACACTGTCCAGCGCATATACTGGTTTACCTTTACATTTTCATTAAGGGTAATGTATTAAGCTGAATTTAAAATGAAATTAAAGTGTTTCAGATTTAGTAATTTTTTTCTGAGAACCAAACTAATAATCGTTGGCGAAAACTCCAGCAAACTCTAGGAAACCGCAGAAACCGTTTTTTGCTTTTTTCCAGGCAAAAAATAATGCTTCAAGTATTTTAGTGTTAAATTATTCAGAAGAATACAATTGACTAATTTTGTAACATAAACGTAAATTCAGCTACATTTCCATTTAAACTTTAACTGCATGAATGTTTTTGTACTGTCCAGAGAACACAACAGTGCTTCTTGGGATGGTTAAATACCGCTGTACTCAGAGCAGGGGCGGACTGGGACTAAAAAACAGCCTGGACATTCTTCATCAGCTGTGCACAGAGGTCTGTGTCTCAGCCAAGAAAGACAGGCCCACGGCCGAGCACTGGACGGCTGTTCTATTCCAGAACACAGAATGCCAGTCCGCCCCTAACTCAGAGGCCAGAGACTTGAAAGTAGCCAATCCAAGAATGTTATTTATTTCTCCTTGCTGCTGATTGGCTGCTGCAGTTTGATGCGCCTGCGGCAGTGGCAGTTCAGGATTTCCCCCGTGGAGCGTACACTCGAGTGTTTCTCGTTTTTCGTTTTGTCCTTCCTAAAGCTCTGTATTTGTATTACTGTCAATTAAATTAAAATAGGCTGTGAAGCTCAGTTGCTGTCCATTGTCTGCTTTAACAGGCGGGTCACTACAATACGACTCCTCCTGAAATGCTTGAATAAGACACTCCGCTCGATGAACAGTAAATAATAATAAAAAATATATATTATTGGTGATTACCCGTACATTTTACTGTATATTTATTACTAAAAATTAATTTATTATTGTATTTATTAATTTATTTATTATTGTATTTACCTGCTTATACCAAAGAAAACAACAGCACATATCAAAGAAAACACCCGTGCATGAATTACAGTACACTCTATACAGGGGTAACATCAGTATTTACATTCTAGCACTGCAGGAGTTCAGTGTAAACTGTACGGTACGGATACGGGTTTACCGTTACATTTTCGTTAAGGGTAACGCATTAAGCTGAGTTTAAAATGAAATTAAAGTGTTTTGGGGCCATATTTAGGGTTTACACTATAAAAATAGGCATTTTTAAGCATTTTTTAATCACAACACAACAATGCGGTTGTTCACTATATGTGAGTGCTCTTGGAACGTAACCCCGCAAAAAGTGGAGGGTTACTGTATAAGCAAGTGAGTGAGCAGGTGTGTGAGTGAGCGAGTGAGTGTTAGTGAGTGAGCAGGTGTGTGAGTGAGTGTGTGTGAGTGAGTGAGTGAGTGAGTGAGTGAGTGAGTGAGTGAGTGTGTGAGTGAGTAAGTGTGTGAGTGAGAATGATTGTGTGAGTGAGTGAGTGAGTGTGTGTGAGTGAGTGAGTGTGAGTGAGTGAATGAGTGAGTGAGGGAGGGAGCAGATGTGTGAGTGAATGAGCGAGTGTGCGAGTGAGTGTGTGTGTGAGTGAGTGAGTGAGGCAGCAGGTGTGTGAGTGAGCGAGAGTGTGAGTGAGTGTGTGTGAGTGAGTGAGTGAGTGAGGGAGGGAGGGAGGGAGCAGGTGTGTGAGTGAGCGAATTTGTGAGTGAGTTTGCGTCCAAGTGAGTGAGTGACTGAGTGAGTGTGTGAGTGAGGGAAAAGGTGTGTGAGTGAGTGAGCTAGTGTGTGAGTGAGTGTGTGAGTGGTGTTCAAACATTAAATGGATTATTTTTTCAGTTTGAACACTGGACAGACATTTTAAATAATTAAAAACGTAAGAAATTTCATTCAAAAAATACATTTTCATGAAACGCAATTTTTAAAAACATTCACTTTTACTTTCACAAGTCCAGATGTTTTCAATGTTAAAATGAAGATGATTCAGAGATTTTTTCATTAAGGTTTTTAATTTGTTTTGTTTTTTTTCTCGCATTTTCATTACTAAAATCTTGTTTTGTGTTATATACATACACACA
>JBBPCX010067874.1:0-12785 GCA_037974365.1 Hydrocynus forskahlii | reverse complement strand
CCTGTCCGCGTCTGGGCTTTTCCTTCACGCTACACAGGCGAACTTCCTAAGCCAGGTACGTTCTGTTCACTTCCTCACTTTGTGACAGAATTACTGAGCCAGTGGTTGTAAGCCCAGCGGACCAACCGACCGTTTCTCGATTCATGGTTCAAACCCACATCCAGCTCAGCCACAAACGGGTCGGTGTCACTGCTTTTGTTGACTCAGGGGCAGCTGGCAACTTCATTGACCGTGCTTTTGCTGAACAGCTGGGTGTGGGGATTGAAGCGTTATCCCAGCCGTTAACCATCACCGCCATTGATGGTCGACCCCTCCAGAACAATCCCATCACTCACTGCACCGTCCCTATTCACCTTGTCCAGGAAAAAAATTTCTCATCACTCGTCTCACTTCACCTCCGATCATCCTGGACTATCCGTGGCTTCTGCAGCACGATCCCCTCATCTCCTGGCATCAGCAGAAAATCCTTCAATGGGGTTCGACCTGTCAGGAGCTGTGTCTCACGGCGGCGGCTGGGACGTGCTCGGGGGAGTCCCACGTTCCCGATGTCGACGCCACCGCCATCCCGGAGCTGTACCGGGACCTGAGGGAGGTTTTCAGTAAGAGTAGGGCCATACAAATTCCACCTCACCGGCCCTACGATCTGGAAATTAATCTCCTGCCCGGTACGGCCCCACCCCGTCTAAGGACGAGCAGCAGGCCATGGAGGAGTATGTAGCCGAAGGCCTGCGACAGGGTACCATCAGACCCTCTTCTTCGCCCGCGGCCGCGGGATTCTTCTTTGTGAAGAAGAAGGATGGCGGACTCCGCCCCTGCGTCGATTATCGGGGCCTTAACGAGATTACCGTGAAGAACCGTCATCCACTCCTGCTTACCAACTCAGCCCTGGACGCTCTCTCTGGTGCCAATATCTTCACCAAGTTGGACCTGCGCAGTGCGTACAACCTCGTCCGCATCAGAGAGGGCGACGAGTGGAAGACGGCCTTCATTACTCCCACGACCACCAAAATCTAATCGGCATCCAGCAGGTGAAACAAATGAATCCTCGCCAGGCGCGGCAGGCTCTGTTCTTTGAACAGTTAAATTTTAACATCTCCTACCGTCCGGGGTCCAAAAATACAAAAGCGCATGCTCTCTTTTGCACTCATGAGAGAGATCTTCCCCGGACGGACCCCACGCCTGTGATTCCATCCGAGATCATTGTTTCACCCCTCTGGTGGGAGTTGGAAGATCGAGTTCGCCAGGGGCAGGCCTTGGAGCCCCCACCAGCAGTCACGCCGCCTGGACGGCTCTACGTGCCCACTCCTCTCCGTGCCGAGACCCTACAGTGGGCACACTCATCTGTTCTGGCTGGCTGGGTGAGCGTTAATAGAACGCTCACCCAGCTCCGGCGCACCTTCTGGTGGCGCAAGATGGTCAGTGACGTCACGGAGTTCGTCCAGGCATGCGCGGTGTGCGCCAGGGCCAAGAACACAAACAAGCCTCCTCCCGGAGACCTCCAGCCTCTCCCGGTCCCTCGCCGTCCCTGGTCTGCACCTGCGGACCAACCAACAGCTGGAGCGCTTCCTGAGATGTTTCCTGGCTGATCGCCAGCGCTCCTGGGCCCGCTACCTCATCTGGGCTGAGTTATCTCACAATCTCCTCACTTCCTCTGCCACTGGAATGAGCCCATTTGAGGTATGCTACGGCTTCCAACCTCCGATGTTTGACCATCAAGAACCGGAGGTTGATGTGCCGTCAGCCCAACAGTTGGTCCGCAGGTGTTGACGGCTCTGGCAGCAGGCCAGGGAAGCTATCCAGAGAGCCAACCGCCGCTACACTGTACAACATCGCTGTCGACACCCACCGGGACGATTGTTCCGGGTTAGTGACAGGGTCTATCTATCCACTAAGAACCTTCGCCTCCACACAGAATCACCGAAGCTCACCTCATGCTACATTGGACCCTACCGTATCACTCACTGAATCAATCCTGTCTCCTGTCACACTCTTATACAGGACTACCGTCACAGGGTATCCTCTCAGCCTGGACCGTCGGGAGTCAGTCCTGGAGGGGGGGGATACTGTCACATGCACAAGTCAGGTGACGCGCAAAGGTCACAGGAAATAAACGCGTCACAGAGTATATAAACAGGAAGCAAGGTTTACTTAGTGCTCAGTCATTGAGTTCTCATGCCCAACCAACTCAGTCGTCTCTCATCTCAACCTCAAACCTCATGTGAGTACTCTAAGTCTTGTGCATGAGTGTGAACGAGGATTCCGGTGGGAATCAAACTCTTTGTTTAGAGCGTTCACAGAACAACTGCGTGAATAACCAGCCCTCTCGCAGCCCTGTCCACGTCTGGGCTTTTCCTTCACGCTACACGGGCGAACTTCCTAAGCCAGGTACGTTCTGTTCACTTCCTCACTTTGTGACAAGTGGATTGGTTGAAAAAAAAAAATCTTTTTTTTTTCTACAAATGCGCCATTCAGACCCTAGTGTAGTTTTAACAAGCAATGATAAACATTTATATACACAAACACACACACACACACACACACACACACAAACAGTAAATATGTATATATATTTTGACACAATTTTCCTCTTACTCCACGCGTTGTTAATCAACCAAGACATATTTACAGAACAAATGTTGCGTCTTTAGTTAAACAAGCATAATAAACACAAGAAGTCAGTGCACGCCCAAATAATTTCCATAAATACATCCCTAAAACTTTACTCAGCCTGTTCAAACTGCCTCTAACTCTTTATTAAGATGACACACAGATCGGCTTTAGGACACAGTATGACTCATCTGTGGGCTAACTGAATGTATAATACTGTACATTGTGAATGCGATCCCCCACACAAAATGTCTAGAAACTCTGTGGTCAGAACCTACCCAGTCATGAAGGGCTACAGTCTAAGTGTACTTCAGTATTATGTGGTTTCTGATACAGTATTCATTGGGTGTCCTGGTAGAATCTGTACTGTTCTAGGAATATAAACCCTAACTTTACTGCACCCCCTAATTTCACTGTTGCAGATGGTGATGGAGTCTGGTGATTGGCTGGTGGGTGGAGATCTAGAAGTTCTGGAGCGAATCAAATGGAACGATGGCTTGGATCAGTACCGCCTCACGCCACTCGAGCTGAAACAGAAATTCAAAGAGATGAAAGCAGGTTCGAGTGATGCTGTAGAGCAGACAGCAAATCAAATGCACACATTTTTTGCCTCTTTTGGGCAGTCGTAGCGTCACCCAGTTCTAAATACTAAACACTGTATCTGCGTATGAATTTAATTTTGATTTCTTGAAAATATTTTGAATTGTAAGAGAACTGAAGAGAACTGAAACCATGTGAAACCTTAAGTCCTACTCAGTAAAGGATGTTTTCCTTCAAACATAAATGACATTACAGTGTAATTTAACTTATTTGGGACACTACATTTACTTCTTATTAGCCGTAAGAAGTAAATGTTTCTGACCACAGAGCTGCTAGACATTTTGTGTGGGTGATGACTCTCAACCTAGCAGTGATACTGAACCCACACCACTATTTATAATATAATATTTAAATAATATTTGAATAAGGGGCATTTCGAGGATGTTTTTTTAAATGTGAGGCGCACCCGGTCTTAAAAAGAAGCATCTTCATATGGGGTGTGTTAATGCATTTGATTGACACCAACTTGACAGACCTGACAAAATTTTTAAACTGACATAAATTCATAGTATACTCTGTGTGTGTGGAGTGTTGTAAAGCTCCTGTGTTCGAAAACAGCCAGAACTAGCTTTTCCTCCATGTTCCACGAGTGACTGACTAGAGAGAAGCCATCCTTTGATATTGATATTGGTCAGCAGTGTTGAAATATAGTGTGGGCACTTTTTCGTGTCACTTGAACTTAAAACAAACAGAATAAAGGAAAACATTTTTTTGAATAAAAGAGTGGTACATGTGGTACATAAACATGTCCACAGAATATCCACACATTCCATATGTGGAGAAGAAGCTGTGACCATTTAAAATTCACTGTTTAAATCAACACATTGACATAAAATCCACTTACTCAGCCTACAGCAGTTTAGCCCTGCCTATTTATGCTGAAATTATAAGCCTGAAGGACAGCAAGAAAAATGTAGGACATGGGTTCTTTAATACTGCAAAGCTAGAGGTGTGCTTTTGGATCGCAGTGTGTGTTGGTCCATGTATAAAGTGTGTGTAAAGTGTCGATTTGTCTTATGTGAACACACCACAACACAGTGTGAACAACACAAAATTGTTCCGCTGTATTTAGTCCATTCACCGAGTGAAACAGCGGGCAGCCAGGGACACAGTGCCCAGGGAGCAGTGTACCTTGCTCAAGGGAACCTCAATGGTGCCATTAGCAGTACTGGGACTTGAACCCATGACCTTCTGATCACAGGGGCAACTCCCTAACAACCAGGTCGCCAGATGTCCCAATCTAATAGATATGCTAACACAGAGATTAGTGTTCCTTCATGGGAAAATCACTGTTGTTTCTTCCAGATGCCGTGTTTGCATTTCAGTTGAGGAACCCAGTGCACAATGGCCACGCTCTGCTGATGACGGACACGCGGCGGAAGCTGGAGAGTCGTGGGTACCGTAGGCCGGTGCTGCTGCTTCACCCTTTGGGAGGCTGGACTAAAGACGATGACGTTCCACTGGACTGGAGGATGAAACAACACGCTGCTGTTCTGGAAGAAGGGATTCTCGACCCCAGTTCAACCATTGTGGCAATCTTTCCTTCACCCATGATGTACGCTGGACCTACCGAGGTGGGTGGCAGGTTATGTGACGTACAAACACGGACACATTTAATGCTGAACAATTCTTGATTAAATGAAACTCCTGTTTCAATATATTCAAATTGTATATTTTAAAATGTATATCTACTAAACTCTTGTAGCAGTAAAATTTGCAACTTTAGAGCAAACCTAAAACATACATATCGTCGCTGTGGGGCCGAAACCTCATATGTCCAAAACAGCTATTTTTCAGGAAACTCAAAAAACTATGTATATATTGTGTCATCAAAATTGGTATAACTATTTTCAACACTTTTCATTGGTTAATAATTTCTAAATTTTACAGACCCACGTGGAGACTGACCAATAGTATCGATTTATGAAGAAAAACAACAAAAAGACCAAAAGTGGAGTTACGAGGTTTCTGCCAGACAGCGACGATATATTGCTTAATAAAGTACATTTTAAATACATTAAAATAATAAAGTAAATTTTACATACATTAAAATAAACTATTTTTCTTATCATTAATAAAGAACAGATCTACGTATTGGCATGAAGGTAGTTAAGGTTTAGTTAGTCGTCAGCATAAAAGATGAACAGCACAAACCAAAAGCCATGTTGAATAAAGGAACAGTTTCCTTTTTATACTAAATGTAATTGATCAGCCAAGACGTGTTTGATGAATGAAGTTTGCTTCTTTTGTATTGCGCTGAAGCTACAAGGCTAATGCAAATAATGGATGCTTATACGCCTTTTAACCCTGTGCAAATATGCCTAATGTGTTAATAAAATTACTTACATAGATTCTAAATGATGTGCGACGCACTGGAATTCATACTTGAGGAATGGCTAATACTGTTGGACAAAAATATTTTTTCATGTTTTTGTCCCAAATACCAGTATGTCCTGCAGTGACCAAAACCACATACACAAGGCTGTTTGAGATCATTTCATGCCATTTGACATTTTGCTGGTGGTCTAGTGGTTAGGGTGTTCCCCCTGAGATCAAAAGGTTGTGGGTTTGAATCCCTGGACTGCTTGTGGCACCACTGAGGTTCCCTTGAGTAAGGTACCCTCCCCACACCCTGCTCCCTGGGTGCCCCTCTCTGGTGGCAGCGCCCTGCTTCACTTGGTGAATTGGTTAAATGTGGAGAAAGAATTTCACATTGCTCACACGTGACTATGAAGGGCCACTTTACTTTATTTTCCTTTCTTAAGAACCTTGGCAAGTCTGCCTCACCTTAAAGATGAACTGGATGTGGTTTGAGATGGCCGAAATGAGTTGGAGGGCCTTTGATCAAACATGTCTTGGTTGAGAAACTACACTTGGGCAAAGGGAACAAATAAACGATTTCTTTAACACTATGCTGGCCTTCTGACTCTACTACAGGTCCAAAGCTTTCCTCCAGTGTAGGTCTGAACTGGTAGTCTGGTGTCTTACATTTGTTATGTGTGGTTAACACAGGTGCAGTGGCATTGCAGGGCTAGAATGGTGGCTGGGGTAAATTTCTACATTGTGGGACGAGACCCAGCGGGGATGCCCCACCCAGAGACGAAACAGGACCTTTATGATCCAACACATGGATCCAAAGTACTGTCCATGGCTCCAGGACTGACGTCTGTGGAGATCATCCCTTTCAGAGTGGCGGCGTACAACAAAAGCAAGAAAGCTATGGACTTCTATGACAAGGAGAGGTAACACACCATGAAGACTGAGGAGAATGAAATTGAAATGGTTTGGGTTTGGTACTAGAATATGTTAGAATCATATTATCATATTACTCTGCCGAAATTATACTATATTTTATTATATTATATTATACTATATTATATTGTATTATATTACTGAAAACTGTCTGGAAGTGACTTCATTAGCTCATGTTGAAACATTATTTCTAAAACGTAAAGCTGAATTAAGCATTCAATACATTATTTGTCATGTTATGTAATAATATAATCAACCCCATCAATTTGACAAAATGTACGATTTGATCTTCTTTTTTTTTTCATCCATCAATACACTGCAATACCCAGCATGCACAACGCAAATATGTCTAATAAGCACTAGGAATCCGCTCCCATGGTGAAACAGAAACCCACTGTTGCCCCCCTGTAGTGGATACTAAGTGCTACCGTGATGCGAGTCTGGACCTCAAGTTTCTACCCAGAACACTTGTAGTTTTACTAAAGATCCTCCCTCCTTCAAGATATATCAACAAAGAGCAGTTTGCTAACTTTTAAACCAGGATATCTCACTCTAGGGACTATCGTGGCACCGCGGTACAAGCGATGTAGGAACAGCATGTTTGCAGATGTAACAACTGTTCTGTTTGTCATTTTGGCCAAAGTGTCATTTCAAGTCCATAATAGTGGCACTGTGTGTTGAAACAGACAAAGCTACAGATAGCTGGAGCCCTACAGGCCTGAAACTGTGCTACTGTAAGGCTTGTACGATCATGATTCCTTCTCTCCTCATTCTTTGTCTCTTTGTTTCAGACATGATGAGTTTGAGTTCATCTCAGGGACAAAGATGCGGAGTTTGGCTCGCAGTGGGCAGAACCCTCCGGATGGCTTCATGGCACCCAAAGCCTGGAAGGTCCTTACTGAATACTATGCATCTATACAGTAAAAGCAGTTAGAACATCACTGAGCAGCCGAACAGGATCTCCTGTTTTTTAAAGGGACGACCATACGGAACCAACCATTGACATCGGAACCTGATGATACCTGACAGTTACAGGAAATGAATTGTTTGAGGTTATGAACTGGCCAGTTTTGAGAATCATGATCCTATCAGGCTAACAGCCTACTTTGTACTTATTTTCTTAAAATCTTCTAAGAAGCATTATTTAATGAAAACGGAACAAAATAAGAATGTGACACTATTGCTGTTGTTTAAAAAAAAGTCTAACCCAAAGTGCCTTAATATAAATATGAAAGAGCGAATGCTTAAAATGAACATGCTATGCATTTTATGGTTTTATAGTATATTTTTTTAATAGAATCAGTACTCTGAGATACATGTGTACTTTCACAAGGTAAACTAGCATTCAAAAGTTTGGAATCACTTGTCGTATTAATGTGTTTGGGTTTATATACAAAAATAACTTAATGACAAGAGAAGGAAGAAGAAAATCTTCACAGGTTAAATAATACACTGTAATTACTTGTAAGATTTTTTGTCAAGTAATCTGCCTCGGGATATGACACTGTGGAACTATAATGAATTATGGATATTTATTTTGCTAATACTTACTTTCAAGTAATTATTTGTAATTGCAGAAACTTGTTAAATTGTCCAGAACTTAAATACTACATTTCACATTTATCTGTTGTCCATGCTACTTTTATATAATTAAAAATATAGATTCCAAACTTTCGAATGCTAATATGACTGTAAGTACAGCTTTTTACATTGTATATTTATATATATCTTACTGTATGTCTCACTGCGACTTTGATCTGACTGAGAAGAACCGTCTTTGTTCGAATAGTGTTGCAGGGTTGCACAATTTATTGTTTATTGATCATCGTGATATTGGTCTGTACAATATTGATATTAATGTCTGCAATGCAAATGAGCCCCAGTCACAGTGTTTTTTACTGTGTAATGTGAGCATGTTGATGAGTGTGTCTGTGGGTGAATCGAGGTATTCATCACTCAATCATGTCAAATGTTTTGTTTTAAAGTGGCATATCGCAATCGCAAAATGTGTCCATATCGTGCAGACCCTGGGACACTGGCTGGCATGAGTCCCATTTTCACTGCACAGAGTACACAGTTAACACACCATTCAGAGTCCAAGGCTCAGCTGTGTATCCAGACTGGACCATCAAGAAATTCCATGTGGTCAAAGTCAACCACGGGTCCTGCAGCGTTTCAGGAGAGAAGAATGAGAACAAGTCGGAATCAAAGGGCAAACATTCTAAATGTTAAAAAGTGACATTTCTTTTTAGAGACCAATGATTTGTTTGTTTATGTATTAAATGGGAAGGTTTCATGTGTGAATTATAGGCCTATATTAGTCGGTTGGGTGTTGGAAATGGGTACTGCTGCATCATAATTTTACAGGTGTAATCTGAATTCATTTTTTTTTTGAGCAATTTCCATTTACCTACTGCTGTCTTTATCTTGAGTGTAGTTTTCACAGCTTGTCCATTCCCTTTGCCCTTCACCGTGTCTATTAAATTTCCCTTTCGTCTTATCCGTCGCACTTTCTATACTACTTATATAACGAGCATGTGACTACTGTACTGAAATGTGTCTCGAGGGCTGGCCAGCTGCAGACCTGGAAGGCCAGAGTCCAGCGCAGCTTGTTTTTTTTTTTTCCTGCTCTAACACACCAAGCAATAGTTCACTTAAAATAACACTGACACAGTTTTTTCCTAATAAAATAGACAAAAATACACCACACAGCTAAAAACCTATTTTCCGTCATTTTGTCCATGCGTACAGACAACAGTATAATATACAATGTCAGAACCGCATAAGCATGTCAGAGATTATTTAAACTATATTGCATATTTATAATCTGAGGGTGAAAATCATAATTTTCATTTGACAATTGAAATTCATTTTAACGTAATTATGTTTTCCAATATTTCTGCTTTACAATTCAACAGGCTGTTTTTGTTACTGGCATCAAAACAGCTCTAATTCATCCAGGCATGAACTTCTCAAGACCTGAAGATGTGGTATCTGCACCAACACGTTAACGGTGGATCATTTAAGTCCTGTAAATTCTGAGGTGAGGGACTAGTCTAGGACTAGTTTGTCCAACACATTCCACCGATGCTTGATAATAAAATAACAGATTATTAGTGCAAGTGGTTATGAAAAGTGACTTAGTGTTTGTGCCATGAATAAAATGAGATGGCAGCATGTGATGAGGGGATGAAACAAACATTCAATAACAGACAGGTGAGTAAATAAAAAGGGGATGAGTAATATTGCACTGTCCAAATGAGAACCTAATGACATCTCCAGCCTCCAGGAGGCTGGAAATGTTGAGTCAGCACCTTGAACTCTTTGTCAAGTTCCTCAAATCATTCCTGAACAGTGTTTGCAGTGTAGCAGGGCACACTGTCCTGCTGAGAGAGGCCACTGCCTCTGCTGGCTTGCCTTCCATCGTGTATCCTGGTGCCATCTCTTCCCCAGAAGGACCCACGTGTCCACCTGGCGTAAAAGAAAACATGATTCATCAGACCTGGCCGCGTTCTTTCATTGCTCCATGGTCCAGGTCTTATACTCATCCTTTTCAGCAGTTTGTTCTACAGTAACTTCTCTGTTGAATCAGACTTGACAGGCTAGCCTTTGCTTCAAACACCTCTGAGCCCTCAGTGTCCATAACTCCAACCCAGTTCATCAGTTGTCCCTCATTGGACCATTTTTGGTTGGTACTGACAGCTGCATGCTGAAAACACCAGACAAAACCTGCTGTTGTCTAACCATTACGCTTACCCACTTCCAACACATCAAGTTCAAGAATGGACTGATCACTGGCTGCCAAATAAATCTGACCAGTCGATGGTTTTAATGTTGTGGCTGATTAAACTCTTTTATTTAAAAAAAATGGAAGTGTGTGTTGAATCAGGCACACAGTTTCCACAGTGCTAATTGGTGGTCATAAGGTTTGTTACCTACATTAACTCCAGTACAGAAAAAACTTCCGTCACCCAGCATGACTTGGCTGATGGGATTTATCTGGGACGAGTTGATTTCTACAGCAGGGGATCAAACAGTTCTGGACTCCAGTTAGGGTTAAGGTTAAAGTTACAGCTGATATATGTGGTGGATATTTAACCCACTGTAGGAAAAACATGCCACACAGCCCTGATATGCATTACACTGTTTTGCCACCTGCTGGAAGCACAACACAACTGCTGCTGTCCCTTCTTGAGCTACACAGCCAAAGGGAAGGAATGGGTGGGCTTTGACACCAAGGAGAGCTTTGAAAATCAAGGTAGCTACTGAGAAAGGCCACAGAGATTTAGAGGCCTACGACTTATTACTTTGTTTCATTTCCTAACACAGGTCCAGTATCTGAAAGACAATAAGTGTGGAGGGGCTTTGTTTGGGCTCTGGATTTGATGACTTTGCTGATAGGCCACCTACACATCCCTCTGGATCCATAATATCTGTTGATTCATTCAGTTAAGAGCAAATTCTAATAATGATTTAACACATGAGTTCATTAAATATGTATTTAAATTAACACCTTTTTAAGTCCTGGTAGAGCAAGTAAGTCACAGGTGCTCTGCCACACGCTCTTTAGTTTCATTTCATGTAATGGCAGTGTTCATTTACATTTAATACCTCTATGTTAATGACCTGTATGTCTAATCTTGGCTTGGTGTCTGGACTCAAAAAATCTCATCTGCAGCTTCTAGTTAAAAAGATGTCTGTACCGCCCAAACCTCTTTACAGCGTCTCTTTATTGAGAACCCCCCCCCCAAAATAACTGGATCTATATGTTTTCTTTATTTAAGAAGACAGGTTAAAAAGTTTAAGCAAAGACATTCTCCTTTTCATGAAGGTTAGTATAGGTCGCAAATTAGAACCCCCTCAATGTGTATGTACACATACTTGTACACAGACTTCACAGCTGTCTTGTTACGTGATCTCGGTTTGAGCTACATATGTAGCTTTTCAAAGTGTATGTCAGTCTGTTATCTACAAACAAGACAGTAGAACCACAATTTTCAATTTAATTTTCAAAAAAAAAAGAAAGAAAGAGAGAAAAAGTACTGCCTTGTGGTTAACAAATTTTAGTTTTCTTCCAAAGGGTGATAACTGCCCTTTCCGCCGCTGCGAGGCTGCCATGGGCTGGGAGATCATGTGCAGTCTTGGGAAGGAGAACCATGCTCCATCTGCTCGCATGCCCATCTTTAATCCCACCAACCACCATCTTAGAGGGGTCATCAACTCTGAAACTCAGGAGAGCATAAGTTATTTTATTTATAGATGACAGTAAATAAAAAGATTTTAGCCTGTAGTACGTATTTACAATACAAGTACAATACAAGGAACTATCTTTGCATTTTTGTTCACATACTCCCGAACTAAAAATGTCTGGGATTTAGAAGAATGAGATGAAGTGAAGTGACCATTCTGTCAGACGTGAACACACCACAGCACACACCCGACCAGAACTCACTCAGTCCTGCATGATACACGGTACGAGATTAGGTGAATTTCCAAAACTCACTCAGTCCTGCATGATACACAGTACAAGATTAGGTGAATTTCCAAAACTCACTCAGTCCTGCATGATACACGGTACAAGATTAGGTGAATTTCCAAAACTTGCGAGCGGTACTTACTTACCCAGGTCTCCCAGGAGGTAGATCAAACACAGTCATTGACTCTATACTGTGTCGCGTAGTTGGATATAAATGTTAAACTTGTACATAATTTTGTGACATTGAATATTGATTTACTTAAAAATTGTTTTCATTATATTTTTAAAACAAATTTGCCCATATTAAAATGTGCAGGAGTTGCTCTTTAGAAACAGGCACTGAAAAATGACAAGTGAATAAAATTTGAATTAAAAAAATTATTTCCTGTTAGAATTGCTTTCCAGTAGGTAAAACAAGTAAAACGCAATTTTCCGAAAAAAATGCTCTTGGACTGAGTGAGTTTTGGAAATTAGCTCTTCATTTAATGATTGTAAGTCACCACTATGGGCCATCTACGCCATATAAACAAAAGTATCGGGACACCTGACCATTACGCCAGCAGGGACTATAATAACATTTCATTCAGATCCATAGACTTTAATAGGGGGTTGGTCCCTTTGCAGCTATAACTGCTTCCACTCTTCTCTGAAGGCTTTCCACAAGATTTTGGAGTTTCTGTGGGAATCTGTGTCCATTCGTTCTGTAAAGCATTTATGAGGTCAGACACTGATGTTGGATGAGAAGGTCTGGATCACAATCTCTGTTCCAGCTGATCCCGAAGGTGCTGGATGGGGTTGAGGTCAGGGCTCTGTGTGGACCAGTCAAGTTCTTCCACACTGAACTCCTCCA
>JBBPCX010067873.1:0-12787 GCA_037974365.1 Hydrocynus forskahlii | reverse complement strand
TCTCTCTCTCTCTCTCTCTGTCTCTCTCTCTCACTCACTCTCTCTCACTCTCTCTCTGTTTGTGTGGAATAGTAAGCTACAGGGACCCACACACTACGCCGTATTAAAGATCACTGTTGTTAGTGTTATCAGCGCGCACAGCAGCACACACACAGTAGCGGCAGCAAACAGGATCACATTTGATTTGCTCAACCAACTGAAGTTTAGGGATAGAAATATTGTGGTGAAATGTGTACTACTCAAATGTGTACTATTCAAATGACTGGTACTACTCAGACCTTCTACAACTACATTTTTTCAGGGTAAATAACACATTTTCACACTGGTCAACCGTTATATAATCACTGTATAAATGCAAATTAGGAATGTATCATGTTTCACCGCATAAATCTAAACCTTTTCTCTTACAGTGACATAACATAAATATCAATTAGCGCACAGCATTTAAAAGTTTATTTCTGGAGTTGAAATGCTTGTGCAAAATTCCATGATACATTTTACAAGTTGTTCCCATGTAATTTACAGATCCTCATAATTAGACAGGTGAAATTAAAGCTAAAACCTGAATCAATGAGTGAAGAAACACCAGACAGGTGTACTGCATGACATAATTAAATAATTAACACCCTGCTCTGTGGTATCTATAAACATGCACATCAGGCCCAGCTGACATTGATTTTGGATCAAGATGGCAAGAGGAAGAGATCTAAGTGACTTTGAAAGAGGATGCATTCATGGGACATGGATGATAGAAGCTTCAAACACAAAGACTGTTTCAGTCGGAGCAGTGACAAAAAAGTGATATCTGCATTCGCAGCAGTGGGAAGGCATTAGTAAACGGGGCTTGAAACTGTAGTTGTTCCTACATTAATGTGATGTATATGGAAAAACAGAGGAGTAGCTGTTCCTCGGGTAACAGAGAATGTCAATGCGTAGCATGATCAGGCTGTCATCAATGTCCTACAGTGTCATTCTTCACTGTAAGTGCTGTGTACACCAAAAGAATGGTACAGGCCTAAATGCTTGGCAATAAGGGTCTCGGGTGCTTCTGTTATGGTATTGAGTTGCATTATTGTTCATCAGCTCGTCACCTCAGAGGGAAGGGTCGCTACAACTCTGTTGCAAATCAGTTGATTGATCATGGCTACCCATTTGTATCCTGTCCAGGATGACAATGCCTCCATTCAGGAATCACTGATGGTTTGATATATTATAATAATGTATATCATACACAGTGGCTTTCTGCAGACAGTATAGATTTTGTGCTGATGTGTTGGATAGCGCTGTCATTAAAGCACCATTAGAGAGAATGTCATTATTTTTACACTGTTGTACTCCTCCATTCCTTCAGTACAGGTCTACCTTGAAGGTGCTTT
Organism: Hydrocynus forskahlii; assembly: GCA_037974365.1. Lineage (NCBI taxonomy): Eukaryota > Metazoa > Chordata > Actinopteri > Characiformes > Alestidae > Hydrocynus > Hydrocynus forskahlii. The sequence continues at coordinate 11,411 of JBBPCX010067873.1, read as the reverse complement.
GACAGCTTGTGGTGGTGCAAATGACACTTTATGTTAGTTTTTCCTTTGTCACTCGACTGTATATACTTCATATTTCATGCACACAGTTTTAATAACATTCCAGTCTTTTTTATACATGTACTACATGTTTTGGATCCATAATAGTTAAAAGCTTAATGATTAATGACATCTTTTGTTTGAGAAATTTAAATAATGAGTGTTTGTATCATTTTATTGTAATGCAACTGTAACAGTTTTTCAGGTAAGTAATATCAGTGCAATTGTGTTGAATCAGTGCAATCAGTGAAACTGAGGAAAAACTGTGTCCAATGAATGTTCACCACCCACGCCAGGGTGTGGAAGTGTGGGTTGCACTTTGGCCAGTTTGGGAGGAGTGAGTGGGATTAATGTGTTTGCTGAGCAGGATTATCATCTGAGTACGAGCTGTAGAACACCCAACACTTACATAACTCCCAATCTGTATGTCAACACATATTATACAATCTCAAGGCAAGAAAACAAACGTATGGTCCATACATATGTTCCGTATCTAAATATCTAACTGTAGAAAGACTTTAATTCAAATTCTAATTCCAACCTTAATGTCAGAATCAATAATCAAATTAAAATGGTTTTGCTTTTTATCCCTGTTTTTGCTTTACTTACAAAAGTCAGTTAAAACTAACCAACATCAAATTTAACACACACACACACACACACACACACACACACACAAACACATATACAAACACACACACAGCTTCTGTATCTAAATCTCTGTTTAGTTTTTCCTTGGGAGATTGCTGCTGGAGTACAAGCTGAGGCTCAGTCAACCTCAGATGGGTCGCATGGGTGAGTGTGTCTGATGTTAAAAGACCTGAAACACCAGACGACCCCAGATTACATCACTGCTATTGTGTCCTCACATAGCATCTGTCAACATGCCATTCCAAAAAGCTTGTTCTGTACTACATATCTGCGTGACTTTCAGCATTATTAAATGTAAACCAGTGTAATGTTAGGGATTAATTTAGGATATACCTTTGAACTCTGTGTAAATGTGGCATATTTTGCCATATTGCAATAGGCTCAGTGTAGTTATACTATTGCTATAATAATAAATCACTAGAACAAAGCAGACAGAATTGTTTTCACACCAATACACTATAAAAGCAACTCCTTTTTCTTATACTGTCTGCGTCACCTCCCTACAGCACTTTCTGCTGAAGGGTCCCTACTCTGTCTAGTGGGTACTGGGAGCTGAAAATGAGCGATAGCATCCTGCAAATGTTTTAGTGACCAAAAGTCTACTAGACCTGCAAATAAATTGGGACCTTTCTACACAAAATATGTACACAAAATAATGTAATTAATGTCCCATGTCACACAGAACGACTGGGATTACTGACATTACTGGTATTACTAGAATTCACATGTCTTTAGATGGGACTCTCACATCCAGAACTGTTATTTATAAAAATGGGTGGTCAAGGTGTTACAGTTGACTGAATGATGGATTGATTTTTATTGCTTTTACATGAAATGCATTCAGTGACCTTGTGCATCAAAATTCATGTATAACCCTAACCCTTTTCTCACTCAGACTTAATCAGGGGAAAAACTTTACATATTTAGAGCCCATTCTGCGCATACTTACATTCTGTTTTCAGAACTGTTTAATGTAGGTCCAAAACTGAGTTGCTGCAACTTCATACATTACTTTATTGATATATGATTAAATTTAATCAACATATATAATACTGCAAAATAAATACATGAGTAGATTATAGCAAACAGCTGGTCCAGATTTCAGTTGATGTAAATAAAATAGAACAGAGAACAACAGCACAAGCTCCAGGCTAGAGTGTGGCAAATATCAAAATATCCAGTGCTGGTGTTCTGTTGTTGTGGTGTGGAATAATATGGCATTCCACCACTCCACTGCATTTAAAGTGGTTTGCAACCAGAGAATAATTCTTCTCTGCATGGACATGGATTTACAACTGTCATCCACATGACGAAATATGTATACTTGATGTTAAGAATGCTGGGTGGTAAGATAATCCTGCTAAGCACTGCCAAGATTGAATAAAGCATTGTAGAAGATACTTCCCCAGATGCATTGCTAAAGAGGACATTAGATGTGATGTGGATGAAAACAAATCCATGGGACAGGATGGACTTGCATGATGCAAGTAAAAAATACAAACATTGTAAACATGGTGTCTGGCTTGTCGTACTCATATGCACTGAAACACTAATAAGCACAGAAATTACTAGTGTGTATGAGTGTATGTGTGTGTGTATTGTATTGCTATATTCTACACAATATAAAAATGTTAGTGAAACTGTGCTTTTGTTTCGTCTTGCTTATTGTGAAAACAAAATCAGTTACTTGAGACTTGGTATTATATTATATTCTAATACTGTCTTAGTGTTTTCTAGGTCTTTTGTGTGTGATAAAGTGGTCCTGCTGAAAGAGACAATATACTAATGTTTTGGTTATTTGAGTCAATTTTGAAACAGAAAAGAACTGTTTTACCGGTTGTAGTTCTTTTTGGAAGTTAGATGCATTGTATGGCCAAACTGTGCATTAGTACTGCAAACTGTGCAAAGTGTTTTGAAAAAGTGGCTTCAGTATTGAGACTTAGTAATTGTACACAGCTGTGAAACTTGATTGACTGAGCCATGAAAAAACTTGATATTCCAACATAATAAAGTCCACGGTTAACAATTCATATTTATTGACAGAATATCTTACCATGATTATTATTAATAATAAATAAAACCATTTGTTGAAAATTGGTCAATTTTATCAACGCATATTTTGTTGTACTTTTGCTATCTGATACATTACAGGGATTGTTCTTCACTTTGTTGTGGCATAACATCCCTTAACTTATTGCTTTAGTAAATAGTCCTTTAACTCTTTAGCGAGAAACTTGCCTGCCATGTCAGTGAATCCTAAACATGACTTAAAATTCAGGATTCTTTTACTGATAAAAATCAGTACTGGTTATATTTGGATTTAATACAACTGTGTATGTAAAAGTTTGCAGCAACCAATGAATAATAAAATCAGCTAAAAACTACTGGACATAAAAGTATAAAGTCATAAGTAAAAGAAAAAAACAAACAAGAAGCAAATATTACATAAAGGCACTGACATAAGAGATGATGTGGTGTAATAATAACTTATATAAACTGCTTCTCTCTGAATTGCCAGACGCCGGAGACAGAAATACTGCACATGTAACTTTAGTGCTTCAGATCATCTTTATTTATTTTTATGTATCCACTTTCCATCCATTTATCCATGCTTAAGAGTTGTAGCATGAGGTAATTACAGGAAAGTAATGTAACTAAAACAAGAGAACAAATCACTCGCTGTCCTTCTCTGTCCTATTCTCTTCTCTTCTCTCTTTCTCTCTCTCTCTCTCTCTCTCTCTCTCTCTCTCTCTCTCTGTCTCACAAATCTGCTTCTTTGTGCCTTCTTTGCAGTAAAGCGTTTTGTATGTATTCTCAGGAGAGGACCCTGCTGCTATAAATATGAGTAAATCACACAGTGGAAAGTAGGCCAGAGCTCCTTCTCTCTGAGCTTTGATTCGGAGACACTCTCCCTGATGCACGTTGGTGGTTTGGTCTGCTAAGTGTCACTGTCTCAGACCCTGTGAACTCATACCTGCCTACAATCACACTCCGCAAAATCTGAGTGTAATCACACCGGTATACAATCATGCAATCACATCATCGTATGCTGTAATCAGTCCCACAATGCAACAGCATGTTAGAAAGCTTGGGTATATTGTGTCTTGATGAGTAAGACTGCAGACTGCAGAATGATTAGCTTTGTTTGTGCACGCCTCACACTGACACAGTCTCTATCTTTCAAGGGTGGCCTGTTTATTTCCAGAAAAAAAAAAAAAACATTCAATCATATTCACTTAAAGCTATCTACAGGATACAGCAGATACTGCAAATACGGAACACTGCACTCCTTGGTTGTAGCAGTCCTTGATGAAAGATTGAATATGAATTAACGAACGTAAGAGTTGTAATTTCATAAGCCGCTGAAATGAACTCCGAGAATAATTATTGGAGGTGAACTAACACGCTGAACATTAATAGGCCAATTCATCATGGTCATGGGAAGTTATTTTTACTCTCCGAGTCTGAGTACATAATTAAACCAGTGCACTTTTCACACACACACACACACACACACAATCAAATGATTAAGAAGTTATTTTGACATAAAATCTCTTATGTCAATTTTTTGTTGTAGTTCAAAACAGCCCTCAGGGAACCCCAAAGGAATAACATTTATACTTTAATCCAACTTGCAACACATGAATTCGCCAAAAATGTGTCCATTGACCCCGGGATAGGCTCCGGGTATCTGCGACTCTAGTGAGGATTAAGTGGTTTCAGAAAGCGAGTGAGTGAATAAATAAATAAATAAGTAAATCTCCTTAATCCTGATTGTTTCTCCTAAACAATGACATCAGATGGACAAACAGAAAATACTTTTACATAAGTTTCTTGCAGTTCAGATAATCCTCCTGACCAAAAGATTCCAGTGGTTGTTTCATTTTGAGTTTTAGTGGAGACCTGAATCGAAATGTTTCACAAGTGATTATATTTGTCAAGATAATAACTTTCATGTTTATCAATAACTAAAAACAGAAATCTCAGTATGAACTCAACCAATACTAAGAGCCTCCTTATCTTTGATGCCATGAATAACTGTTATAAATCATGATAATGAATTTTAAGAGAGTCATCATTAATCATTAATCTCCTGAATCAACATTTGAGCAATGAAATTTCCTTTCAGGGTTATTCTTATGTCTTTTAAATGAAATTATACACATGGCTGAGAACACACAGTGAATATCATTTTTCTGTGTATGTGTGTAATACCGACGTATGTGTGTTCCTCACTGCTGTGGGCTGCAAATGTGTTTCTGACCATTTAAACACAGATACAATTCAGAGAAAAGAATCTGTTCTATTTAAAGGCAATGATGGGACACGATTCATTTCTCCTAGTGACAGGCATGTGTTTAATCTTTCATCCACTGCTCATTTTGTTCATTTCCAGAGAGCCTCATCTCCTGCTTCTCTCACACCTTTTAAAGGACACTAATGATCAGAGAGCTGCTGCTGTGCCAGCTGCTGTACTCTCTATCAGAACCAGTCCATCGCAGACTTCACCTGTACTGTCTTTTTCTTCTTCACATTTGTCACTTTTCAGCCTCACATATGCTCTCATCTTTCTAAAGAAAGGATCAGATCAGGAAACTGAAAGCTTGAGGAGCACAAATTCTTTCATTTAACATTTCTGTTTCTCTTTAGGCCTTTGGACTGAAGTGCAGATACTGCAAGTTGGATGGATGGACTGATGGAGTGTCTAAATGAGGTAAATGTGAGAGCAACAAAGTTTTCTATAGGAATGAATGGACCAGACTAAACCAAAACACTGATAGGGTTGGTCTTGCTTTGCTGAAACTGCCATTTCAAATGTTCTCCACTGTGTAATGGCTTTGGTATTTTTTTACTATTTTGTAATCAAAGTTAGGAGCTGCTATGAATAAAATTAAACCCAATATGGGAAAGTGAATGTACGCAAATGCTAGTTTGGTGCTTCTATATGTAGTAATTTTGCAGAAATTAGCATTTTTGTAGAGGTGATTGTTGTTTAAAAAGCTGCTTATATACTGCAGGTTTCTATATATTATATTATGCATGTTTGGTTCATGTTGATGAGTATTTGACACAAAATGAAAAAGGTCACGAAATGACTAGAATACAGCCATCCAAAAGCACTACTGACAATGTAACTATACAGCAAAAATGCATATCTATTTTACAATAACACATTTACTCACAACAACAACAATATATAATACAGCTGAGTTTGTCAAACTATGAACACCAGAGCTAAGCAATGTTTAATACTTTTTTTGACACTGGAAGATTGTTAAAAGTGCTCTGTTTTTCCAATATTTTTCAATTCGACCAGTGTTACCTAGAATATAGCTGAAACTTTTCTGTTGAGATTATGATTCAAGTTTTTAAGTTTTCAAGGTTTCATTGCATGTCTCTATTGTTGTTCCAGCTGCTCTGTTCATTTGTTTGTTCAGTTTCTCTTTTAGTCTCTATAGATGTGTGTGTGTGTGTGTGTGTGTGTGTGTGTTTGTTTGTTAGGAGGTTGGGGAGGGGTGTGTGTGTGGGTGGGTTGGGTTTACAAGGACACAGAATATGATTGCTTTTTTGCAGCTGTGACAGCAACTGAGCAAACGCCCCTGTCCTGCCCAACAGTGTGTTATTTGTTTTTGTGCATGCATGTATTTTTCCCTCTCAGGTATGTGAAATTCTTTTACTCTTTGTGACCAATTAAGGGAAGACTTCATTCTAGTTTAATTGGGCTTTAATTGGAGTTTAAGTGACACACCAAGCTACAATCATGCAGCTATCAAAATTAATCACTGGTGTATATCGTTACGAACAATGACAAAAACATACTTTCTGAGGAAACGTTTTGTTCACACTGCAGGACAAATCAGATTTGTTTCTTAAATCTGATTTTCAGACTTGAATATTCAGAATTTATAAGATTACACATTTACAAGTTATCAATCTGATTTGTATGGTCAGACTATAGTATGATTTCTTCTCATGTTCATATCATTTGCTGTAATAAATACACATATGTGAGTATGCTGGCTAGGGAACTGCTTGTGTTTATCTTTCCTTGATGACTAAAACCAGCTGAACACTCCATTTTGTATAACTAGAAAAGGGCTGCCCAAATCCAATCCTGGACGGGTGTTGTCCAGCACAGTTTGATGATTTCCCTACTCAAACACACCTGGTTCAACTCATCTGTTCATCGCCAGGTTTAGTGAGTTTATGGAGGAAATGTGCTGGACACCACTCCTCCAGAACTGGATTTGTGTACCCTTGAACTAGTACTTTAAAATGACATTTGAGTACAATGATGTTATCTAAAAGATTAATAACTCTATCATAATATTGATGCTTTAAGTTCAAATGTTCATTGAAATGGTCACATGATTACAAACATTGATTAACAATGATGGTGTATCTAAAGAGATGGTGGTTGATTTCAAGAGGTCTAAACCCCTCATAAAGAAAGATACTTCTGTTTTGGGAGTCTATCTATTTATATATACACACACACACATATGGCAAAAAAAAATTATCTAAAACCTTGAATGATGAAAACACACTGAATCCAAACTTAGTCATTTATTCAGAGATTTTGCATCAGATTTGAAACCATCTACAAATCTGGCCTGAATCTGATCGGGAAACGTCAAATTTTATGTGGCTTTATGTCATTCCGACTGCAGAAAATCTGTCTTACTCTAATCAGATATGCTGAAAAAAATGAATTTGAGCTGCCTGTCAGAATATCGCCTAAAAACTTCTTGAATGGTTGAAGCCCATTTCAGATCTTACTGATTTATGATGTAAAACAGCACTATGTAGGATGTGATACAAAAATACAACATGATAAAAATAGACTTGATTAAAAACCAATGAAAACTGCAACTTCAATTAGTACATGTGAGTCCAGTTTAGTATATAGTGGTAACTATATCACTTGAAATGAAAGATTATGATTTAAAAAATCTGGCAAATGCACGATAAGGTTTTCAATTTATAATCAGAATCAGTATATTTGTAGAACATAAAAGTCCTGGTAACTGAGTATATCATTAAGATGATAGCAGATTCCATGACCCCGTCATCAAAGCAGTAGCAGACACACTTTTACCCTATGAAGTCAAATTAATTTCTTCTGGGTTTCAGTAATGAGGATTTATGAAACTAGAATAAGCGGATTCTGATTCTGCCCTCCACTCCAGCACACACAGATTCTTCCATTGTTTCAGTTTCATTTGGAGCTGTTGTTAGGCTCCCGTGGGCTTTGGTAGGATAAGGGTTTAAGGCTCAGGGTGCAGTTAAATAACCAGAGAAGGTCAGGTGAGACACATTTATTCAGCGACATGAGTCCTCTGTCAGTGAGCAGCTAATATTTTACACATGATATCTTTATCATTAGAGCATTACAAAAGGTAGAATTTAATGGAACACAAGCTGAGGGTAATTCAGAAGCAAAAAATGACAGTGACTGATATTAACATAAATTATGCAGACAAGTTTAAATTATCACTTAGTATAGTTTAATTGTGCCTTCATGAATTTTCAGGATAAGACAGGGCAAGTCAAATGAATACCGAAAATGAATACTGAAAATATGTAATGTTGCTTATGTTTATGTAGATGCAAGACATTTGTCACTGATCAAGGCAACAGGTAGTTGTGAAGACGGTATATTTGTATTATGTGATGATGTGGTACCGTATAAAATAAAAGCCTAAGGCTGCTCCTCACCTTTATTTCCTCAGGGAATAAGAGAGAAAGAGCGAGAGAGAGAGAGAGAAATGGAACTATTCCATTAAACACTTTTCTAAAGCTGTAGTGTGTAGAGATGTCTCTCCCTGTACTCTTCTTTGCTCTCTCTCTTTTGCTCTCACTCTCTCTTTCTCTCTCTCTCTCTCCGTCTTCCTCAGAGATTGTGAATGATATGAAAATATGCCATTTTAATTGGGTTATGATTAATACATGAATTGGTAGTAATGTTTAATATGTTAACACAGAGCAAATTACACATGTTTTGTATTAATGTGCTCAGGAATCCCATTAAAACATGACTTTTAGGCAGCTACCAATCAGAATAATATAAAATGTCATCAAATAATCTTAAAAACCATTACTGCCCAGTATTCCATTGTAAGGGGATTCTGATGTGGCAATAGGAAAGTGTTAGCTCCAGCATATGCCTGGGCCAACAAGCGTTAATGAGAACTATTACTGAACTGAAAGCAACCAGTAAAAAAGGTCTGAAATTGGAATATAAACAAAAAAGACACTTTTCAAAAATATGAAAACTAAAACAAAACAAAACAGCAACAAAATACATAAATGCATCAGAAGTGGATTACTTCTGTCTTTAGCTGTCTTTAAGAAATGCCAGCACTCAAGTCAAGCATAATTTACTGATGTGTTAATATAGCATTGATAAAACAGCAGACCTCACTTCAACAAATCTGCTATGTAGTGAAGTACAGTAAAGGGGCATTTGGCAGACGCCCTTATCCAGAGCGACTTATAATCATTAGTTACATGGACAGTCCCCCTGAAGCACCTGAGGATTAAGTATCTTGCTCAAGAGCACAATGTTAGAAAGTAGGGGTCTGAACCTGTGACTTTGTGGTCGTCAGGTCCACACACAAGTGTTGTACTACCACTCTGTGTATGACTAAAGTTATTGCATGTTTGTTGGGTGTGATGTTAAAAGATAAGCAATGGTAATGCTGAAAGGATCACATTGTGACACGATCCCAGTGAGGAGTACAAACGAAGGAAACCACTTCAGAGCTCTATTATGCTAGTGATGCATGAACAGTGTACTTATGGACAACATGTGTAGAGAGGTATCAGTGCAGATGTACACAGAGATGAGGATACCATGCTGATGAAAGCCCAAATTGTTTTTTTTTAATAGTACAATTAGAAAGTATTGATTGAATACTTTCTAATTGTACTAATTGTCTAATTGTGCTATATAAAAAAACAATTTGGTCTTTCATCATTTACAATCTAATACTGCTATGACTATGTATTTTAGACAAATTATTAACATAAAGTGGTGTGAAAAACATCAGCAAATCCCAAACTATATCCCAAAGTTTAAAATAAAAAAAATCCAAAAGCAAAAAAGATCTATACAAAAATGTGGATCCTTTTAGTGAATTTAAGTCCAAATCTCATTAAACATTGAATCAAACTGTATGGACAGCACTCAGCACTGTCCTTTGGGAGCACTGCTGCTTGTCCTTCACCCGGTTAAATCTTTAATCTGTCTCTTAGTATATGGCTCTGACTTCCATAGCAGCCTTTACTCTGATGGCCTGAGACCAAAACTGGGACAGAAAGTTTAATTCTGGTGGATATTCTAACGAAACTAGTCAAGAGGTGGTAGAAAGATAAAACGTTGGAGGTTTAGTGTGAATTAACAATTTATTTTAGGAGTTAAAAACAATAAATGGCATTTTTGTCGTTTTTTTTGTAGACTATTTTGATAACTTTCACTCGCTAAAACAGCACACAGGTCGCACTTCTTCTCTGCAGCTGCTACTGGAATATCAGAGGATGAACGATATAAGTGCAGATGGTTTACTGTTTCTATATTTTGATCATAAACAGTGATTTTTCCTACCTTGATGTCGCTGGAGGAGCGCCTCCGGCACTGGTTAGACGCTCCAGCAGTCTGGTTCATGTTTCAGCACCCTGGACAGCTCGCCTGCACTTTACTGGGTGGCAGCTCGCTGCAGCTCTCCAATCTGATGCTTACGACACTGCCGCGCGCTCAGCCAATCACGCCTCGCGCTGCTGATGCGCACGGACTGAGAGTAGTGAGGGGGGATGTCAGACCCCTTGCAGCTCCAGTTATGACTGGGACCCTCTACAGTATTTAGAGCAGCACTTGTGAGACAGAACCACGCTCATAGATTAACCTTAATTCAGCATTGAACTTTATGTGCAGTGATTGACTGATCCAGCTTTATTGCAGTTTCAATGGAATCCAGTTTCACAAGACTTTCTGAATGTATCCAGGTTTACTTTATCAGATTATGTGTCCATTGCATTAAAAAAGTTAATAAGAGCTGGTTTATAAATATCTTGTATTGTATTCTACTGTAAATTCTGAAGTTCTATTAGCCAGTCTTTCAGTTTCAGTAACAAGACCAGGACTAAGCATTATATCAGCACTGAGAAATTATTAAACAGGCAACCCAACATCAGAAAACAGTACATTAAACACCGTACATAAAACATAATCATTCGAAGGTTCATCTCCAGTATATGGATACAGATACACTGAATCTCAGTAACGAAGCCGCATGATAAAATCTGGCCCTGTGGATCAGAGCTTGGGTGGATGTCTGTGCCCTTAGAAGGTCTTAAAAGTTTGGGAGCAAACATGCTCACACACACTGACACACAGACACACTCTTTCATCATTATTATTATGGGGTTTCATTACAATTCTTATATGTGGTGCTGTAGTATGTTCTTAGAACATCAAACTTTTGTCCTCACCAAGAACAGAGAAGCACGCTTACATACACATTCGCACAGAGACTTCAAAACACATCAAGCTTTGCAGTGAACATCAACATGAATTTAATTCTGTGTCTGTGATGAAGTCTGCTAATGCTTATGTAGCATTATTAGGCACACAGAGAGACAGTGTGTGAGAGAGAGAGAGAGAGAGAGAGAGAGAGAGAGAGACAGAGAGAGACAGAGAGAGAGAGACAGAGAGAGAGGCAGAG
>JBBPCX010067871.1:0-12787 GCA_037974365.1 Hydrocynus forskahlii | reverse complement strand
GTCATCGTGATTCCATTAAGATTCTTAGTAAGCTAGCGCTGAGAACTCATAACTATCAAGAACTATACTGCAATAGTTCGAGTCTCAGGTTGAATACTTAAGACAATTGATATTAGTAAGATTTGTGCCAATACAAAATGTAACTGGGTCGATGCCTTGTCGCTTGCACTAATGAGCTATCGCATGCAAACTTAGAAGCACGCATCTAACACCGCATGAGATGTTGACAGGTCGGAAAATGCCAGCACCATTTCGTAGGGACCCATACAAAGGTCCGTCGCTGGAACAATTGCAAATGAAGCTCAAATCTTATATGACAACACTAACTGCGATGCATGAGGCTATTTGTGTGCAGGAAAAACGGAAGGAGCCAAAGGCAGTGAATGAAGAAGCTCCATGCCCCATCGTGCCTGGAGATCTGATCTATCTGCATGTGTTCTGGAGGAAATGGCATGAACCAAGGAGAGAAGTTCTAGCCGGACCTCTCCCCACAAGGCGACCCCCTACGAACACAAAGTGCCTGGGTTGAAGATCATTGGCCTATTGTGAAACTGTTATCTGCATTGAAGATTATTCATGTTATGCATGCCTCAATTTATGTTATACTATGTATCCCCTTAGCAAAATCTTAGGAGATCATTGTATTCTTCAAATACTGATGTTATGGCCTTGTATTATGAAATTATGTTCTAGTTAGAGGAAATGAGGTCTTTTACTCCTTCCTAGCCAAGTGAGGAGGGAGATGTTTGGCCTAATTTCCAGCTTGAGTGCAAATATCTGGATTGGTCATTTGCTAAGAACCTGTGATTGAATTTAATCACCAATCAGATGAGGAGACTGGCACAGGTGTTGGCACTTTACATAGGGTTAGTTGGGGCTAATTAGCCCCAAGAGGGGGGAATGTAGAAGGAAATTTTGAGTTCCCTCTTCATACTACATTATGCTTCTTGATTTTATCCATATATGGCTATATGCGAGGGCAAGAGAGTTCTCTTTCCATAGGAAGAGGCCTGACATTCCAAAGGCCCACGTTTACAGAAAATTCCATGTCCAACGAAATACCATATAGGGGGTGTCTGCAGACAGAGGCCCCTGGACAGGATGCAGCTGGTCTCTGAGAAGGGGGAGCTGAAAGGTATATAAGGTAGATGTTGCATGTGTTTGGGGCCTCATCGCGGTGACTGCCAGCGAAATTGTATTCCTTACAATAAACGCCTAAGATTTCTGAACTCAGAAGCCTTCGCCTTTTCTCCGAACTCCAAAAATGCTTCTTCAACTGCAGTGAGGCCCAATACCTTTTTATGAGGCTGATGTAGAAGCCCAGCCGAATAAGCAGTGGAAGTCAAAGAGGCAGTGGAGGAAAGAAAAATTCCTGTTTGGAGTTGAACATACTAAGGAAGAGTCTTGTACGGAGCCGTTGATAGTCCCCTTAGAAATTCTGCAGGATATTGGGTCACTACAACAGCAAGATCCTAACCTTGGTTCACTATATCTGTGGGTAAAAGGGGAGGGATCAACAGGGTCAACTGATGGTGGGGAGGCCGAACACGGGTCCTCTATGGAAAATGGGGTGTTGTATAAAGGGACAGGGAATGAGGCAAGGATTGTGATTCCTCAGAATGCAAAAGCAGTTATGCTTGAGTTGGGCCATTCTATCCCATGGGCACATCATTTAGGTAGTCAGAAGACCATTGCTCGAATCACCCATCATTTTTTGGCCAAATATGAATAGAGACATTGCAGAGTTCTGTAGGACATGTCCAGAGTGTCAGAAAACAGCTGGTACAGGTCCCCCTAAAGCCCCATTAGAACCGCTTCCAGTGGTGGGAGTACAATTTGAGCAGTTAGGGATGGATGTGGTAGGGCCTTTAGAGTTCAGTAAGGCTGGAAACCGCTTCATGTTGGTTATCACCAATTATGCCATGAGATATCCTGAGGTTTTTGCTCTTAAGGCACCGAAAGCCAGAACGGTGGTGACGTGTTTGATACAATTGTTTTATCGGATGGGTTTCTCACGCACTACATTAACAGATCAAGAGTCGAACTTTATGTCCATGCTGTTGAAACAGATTTAGCAGTTGTTAGGGATCAAGGGCATACGGAATACATCCTATCAACCACAGACAGATGGGCTGACCGAGACATTTAATCAAACTCTAAAACAAATGCTGCGCAAGTTTGTGAGCAAATCTGGGGCCAATTGGGACAACTGGCTCCCATATCTCCTTTTTTGCATATCTGGAGGTCCCCCAAGCCTCAACAGGTTTTTCACCTTTTGCGTTGCTTTATGGCTGTGAGGTGCAAGGACCCCTGTCTCTGTTAAAGGACACCTGGATGGGGGGTCACGAGGTCTCTGGGGCCCAGCATGTTATCTCCTCTGTCTTGCAGATGAGGGACAATTTGCAGGGGAGTTTTAATGCTGGTTTGTTGCACATGGGTGATGCTATTTATAGGTCTGCACAATATTTACATGAAATGCCCCGATGGATCAGATTTCCTGAGCATATACACATATATGGGCTACGCAAACTTCAATCCACCTGATCATGAATAATCCATGGACCACCAAAGTAACGTTTGACTGTTTAATTAAATCTACTTAAAATTACGCTTCTCAACTCAAAAACTTACATTGTTTCACATGGGCTATAGCCTATAGGGCTGTACACAGAGCCTCTTCTCTTGGCTCATCTTGTGTCTCTTCAGCCCCCAAGTTAACGTTGGCTGTTAAGTTAGCACTAGCACTAACATTAGCTGCCTCTCTCGGTTTGGTAGCAACAGTCCCAACATCCGATGTGCTACCACCAGCAGACAGTTGGTCTTCTTGATCAGCTATTTGGCCTTCTTCTTAAAGAAATAGCCCAACATGCATTGCTGCTTTCTTCTTTTTGACATGTCAGTAACGATGCCTTGTAAACATGTATTGCTAACTAAACGAGCTTGTGTGTGTGGGTAGTGGATGGGTCTGCAGCGCCCGTTTGTTTCCACAGAAATGCCAGGACGCACTAGTCTGGTTCAGCACCACATTACCTTGTGTGAAAGGAATTGCTCCCTGACAAATGAGTTATTGTATTCCTAAGCGTCTTCTTGCAGCACTGAAGGAGGAGGTGGACCAGTTGTTGGCTGTGGGCATCATTGAGTCATCCAGGAGCGAATGGTGCAGCCCAATGGTGCTGGTCCCCAAGAAAGATGGAAGGCTGTGATTCTGTGTTGTCCTTAGGTATGTGTAGGAAAATTTAGCTCAATTTATTGATTCGCCACCAGAATATGTCTGCTTTTTGTAGGACAAAGCGCTCTTTCTCTTTGTCTTCCTTCCATGTTCGTGTGCAGATTTCATTCATCAGAATTTCTTGATCCTACATATGTGAACTCTGTTTCCAAATTTGACTCTTATCTAACACCAAGAATTGATGACCTTATTAGCTTAGGCTCTGCTAAGTGGCTAACAGCTATTGACTTGGCAAAAGGCTACTGGCAGGTCCCTCTCTTTGAGACGGCAAAAGAACTAACCGCCTTCAGAACCCCGTGGGGGCTATTCCATTTCTCTGTGATGCCATTTGGACTGCATGGGGCCCCAGCAACATTTCAGAGATTGGTGGATCAGGTTCTGGTTGGCACCAATTATTATGCAGGCACCTACCTGGATGACATCGTTGTGAACAGTCCAACATGGGAGGAGCACTTTCAAAATCTCAGAGAGGTGATTCAACGGATTGAGTCAGCTGGTCATACCATCAACCCAGCTAAGTGTGCCATTGCCAAGAGAAAGACATTGTATCTGGGCTATGTAAGAATCAGGTACAGGAGGTTCGTGCCAAATTTTTCTTTGAGGGCCGCAGCCCTGACTGACTTAACATGTAAAAACTGTCCAGCCCAAGTTCAGTGAAGTGAGGAGGCAAGGGAAGCTTTTCAAAACATAAATAATATTTTGTGTCATTAACTGTTCTGTACTGTCTTAACTTTGACAAACAGTTTGTGTTGCAGACAGATGCATTTGATACAGGTATAGGGGCAGTGCATCTTAACTACAGTACCACTTATTATCAATACTAAGTTATTTTTATAATTATATTTTCATATTTGGACCATATTATTTACTGTTTAAAGGAAGATAAGTGCATAATGTATTGTTCTAGTGTTTGTATTTACCATGTAAAGGACAAGATTGTGTTCTGACATTAATAAAACAGCTGCTTTCAATGCTAAAAAAATGGCCTATGACTACCTTTCTTAATGTAAATATGTAGCTGACCAGTATGTTGCCTTCTCAGCCTCGGCTTTAGCGGCTGCTAGCCAGGTGTCTTTGGCTAGTTACTCTCGGCCACAGTGCGGGTCCAAAAATTAGACAGCCACAGGGAGCAGGGTCTGTTCTTTCCTCCCTCGGAACAGGAGCATTTATTTACTGTCTTCAAAAAGAACATTAGAGTGGCAAGAATCACTCACAAACAGAGCAGCCATGTAAAACTCCAAACACTCCCCGAAAGACTACATCTCCCAGCCTCCCTAGAGGCTCAATTACCCAGAATGCAAAGTTTCTTAAGGCAACAGGCTTATCCTGTAATACTGTTTAGGACTATAATGTAATTGATAAGGAATCGGATCGATAAGAAGAATCGATAATGGCATTGACATCAATAATTTCTTATCGATTCCCATCCCTAGGGAGAATTTGTGTGTTGTGTGAAGCCCTGACACTTCTGATCATTGTCCTCTGCAGAAATTAGGGGCTAGCAGTCTGGAAGTTGTTTTTGTGTTTAACAAAGACAACTGCAAAACTATTTGCAAATTGACACCATTGCTTGATTGTGAATGGCCCAAAACCTTCAAAATAACTTTGAAATAGTTAGCATATTTTTGTTGTTTGCTGCAATCTGTACTATTACAGTGAGATTCAAAATTACTCATGAAAATTTGATATAAATGTTTCATAGATAATCTGCTCAATCTCATGTTGCAAAACCTCCAACCATCACGTGCTTTAGCTTTGCAGACATTTTGTCTCATTAAACACACTTAACCCTCTGAGGTCCGAGGCCTTTCTGGCACTTTCAGGCAATTTGCTACACCTTTACATTTGTATATCATCAAATATATCATCTAATTAAAAATACCAATGCCAAAGTGACAAATATTGTTATATTCTGGAAACCCCAGCTATAATAATATGTAAGTAAAGTGAATGTAATTAAATTAGTTTTTTTTTATATTGTGTAAACATGAGTTTCATTGCATGTAGTTTCATTGCAATTTGTAAAAGAATGAGACTAGGTACTTTTTCTCTGCTCTTTCAAATGCATATTCATTCATATTCATTAGATGGGTGTTTCACACTTGTGACTTCCCCCTCCCCCTGTCAATGGCCAGGTGAGGGCTGTCATTGTCACTGCTTTGTCATGTGTCAATGGTTATCACTGTCTGCCTGTCCCTGCTCCCAAAGCATTTTTAATAGCTAAATCTTTTAAATCTTTTGAAAATGGCTGTGATTGTCTTGACTCAGCTTGAGCATGCCCATGCAGGATATCACTCCAAGAAATCTGTAGAATTCAGAAGCGTCAACATCCACCCATCTGTACTTTGCACCTCCAGCGAAGCTCCAGGCAGCTTGCTTGTTGTTGGTGTTATGGCAAAGGGTCTCCACAGCATCCTCTGAAAAGAATAGCTTGAAGAGATCCAGAGGAGTGTGGTTGTCCTCTGCCTTCAGCTGCACACCAGGCTCCCTAGCAGGAAGAAACCGCAGTGGTGGTGGAGCGATGTCCGCATCACTTTCTGTCTTCCATGAAAGTGGCTGCTGTTTGGCCTGAAGCCGTGCCCTCTTCCCAGCTGGCACAGGTGGGATGTTCTCCACATCACTGTAAAATTAAATAGAAAATAGCACTATTTAAAATATTGCAATTTATGTTCATTTGGCCAGCAAAAGACTAGATATAACTTCATAATCCCTATAAGCTATCCAAAAAAGCACGACGCATGGTAATGTAAACGCAAGTCTGAGCACAACGCGACATGGATTTTAGCCACATCGGAATTGTCTTCGGCTGAATCAAGACAAAGCTCAAAGTGCATCTGTTCATCCTCGCTGTCGTCACTGGATAAATCAGACTGATTCACTCTCCAAAGCAAGTTGTTCCTGGATCAGCAGCGAGGCTTCAGCAGGGGACATCTTCCGTTCACTCGCCATCCTCGGCATAAGTTTTCCAGTGTGTGGAACAAGCATGTTCCATGTGCGTTTGTTTATAGGGCAGAAATGGGGCGTGTTCTCACCGCCCCCTGCTGCACAGTGAGCAAATCACGCCACTGCTATTCATGTATTCAGATTGCTGTTTTGCATCTGAATGGTTTAGGGGCATGGCTGCAGTGAGCAGGTAAACAGAAAATCACATGCTTCCTATTTATCCTATTTTCAAAGCGCCATTGATATATTTTATTTTTTTAAACATACATATTTGAAAAGTACAGGGTTCAAGCTTTCTGATGGTGTTACTTTTATGTTTCTATGACAAAAACTCACAGAGCTTTAGATGATTGTTTTGGAAAACTGAAAATGATCCATTTATGGATCCTCTGACCTCAGAGGGTTAATTCACCCTCAGTGACTGAATTCAGAGCTTTAGATGAAAATACCCACAAATCTCCACATTTCTTTGATGAAAGAAGTCTTCCTTTTTCAGATCCAAATTTGAAGAATCGGTATCCAACCCTCATAAGTTCTTTGCAACCTTTTCATGCCTTCTCAAATCTCCTTCTCTCCCTGTCGCTCCAGATCTCTCACCAGAAGACTTCGCAAAGTTCTTCGACGAGAAGATCAACAACATTAGAAGATCCTTTCCACCAACCACCACGGTGCCTTCAACACAGAAACCTGAATATGCAGCCCTGTTCGATGTCTTTGCACTGCTTTCTCCTGAGGAAGTGTCACATCTCCTGACATCCAGCAGACCTACCACATCTCCGCTCGACCCTCTCCCATCGAGCATACTCCAGATGATATCGTCAGATCTCATCCCGCACATCACCTACATAATCAACGGCTCCTTGGTGACCGGCCATGTTCCATCCACCTTCAAGTCTGCTGTGGTCACACCAATCCTGAAGAAACCTTCACTGGACTCTTCAGATATCAACAACTACAGACCGGTATCCCTTCTTTCTTTCCTTTCCAAAGTCTTAGAACATGCCATCTATAACCAAATCAATTCGTTTCTCTCTCAAAACAGGCTTCTGGACCCCACCAGTCCAAGTTTAAGACCACCCACTCCACTGAAAATGCTCTACTTGTTTATCAGAAGAACTTCATACAGCGAGATCAGCCGACCTGTCTTTGTCTCTGATCCTGCTCGACCTCTCTGCTGCCTTCGACACAGTTGACCACCAGATGCTCCGCGCCACTTTCTCCAACCTTGGGATCTCAGGCACAGCCTGGCAATGGTTTGCTTCCTACCTCGATGACCGGAGGTACCAGGTAGTATGACAAGGCACCCGGTCTGCTCCATGAAGGTTATCCACTGGTGTTCCACAGGGTTCGGTCCTAGGACCACTTCTCTTTTCTCTATATACTGGTTCTCTTGGGGAGGTAATTGCATCACACGGTTTTCCTACCACTTTAATGCTGATGACACACAACTCATTCTCTCTTTTCTTTTTAGTGACAATGAGGCCTCTACTCGCATCTCAGACTGCCTGACCGACATCTCCTCTTGGATGGCAGCCCACCACCTCAAGTTGAACCGCAGCAAGACTGAGCTGCTCTTCATCAACGGAAGTCCTTCACCAAGAAACAATCTCCACAGTGGTGGATCGAACTCCCTCTTCTGATGAGATCTGCAGAGTCCCTCGCAATCCTCAAGCGTTGCCTGAAGACACCTTGGTGACTAACGATGTCTCTCATTTCTCTCACTTCACTTGCTTGCTACTACTATTTAAAAAAAATCCCTTCCTAACTCTTACTACTAACTCTTGACTTTCTTTGACAGGTGTTGTTTGACAGGTGTTGTTTAGGTGTACCGAGCGTGCAGTATCTTGGTTGAATTGTGGGTGACTGACTTAAGTTTCGCTTTACAGGTCTAAGATACAGATGTGGACTACTTGAGCGCTGATGTACATCGCTCTGGATAAGAGTGTCAGCTAAATGCCACAAATGTAAATGTAAATGTAAAGAACTTTCTAACTAAAAAATATAACTGATGTATTTTCACGTTTTTAAGTGCATCCATAATCATCCATGACTTTCTGTTTGACTCAAGCATAAGTAAGAGGTGACAAAGTGGCAAACTCAACATAGGGAGATTAAAGAAAGCAACAATGTGAGGATGAGAGTTGGAGGCAAAAAAATGGATGGCAATAAACTGGAAATGTTGCCAGAAAGTTTTTTTATATAACCCATACACATAAGAACCTAGATCAGACTGTCACACACACCAGATCACGTGAAGTCAATCAGTCTCGGAAATGACTCACGTCAACAGTATTTAAGCAGGAAGTTGGAGTTCCTCCACACACAGACATTGGTTTCATGCCAACTACGTGTCCACCTCTCGAGCCCTTTCCTCTCGGTACCGTAAGTACTTTGACTCGTAAGAGTCCAACTTGTCTCTCTTACCTTCAGGAATATAAGTAATATGTCTGCGCACACCTCATACGAATTTATTATCAATAAGCATGCATTACATTTCTGAAATCAGAGCCAATTCACCCTTCTTATCGGAGAGGAATTAATTAAGATGGTCTCACCACCACAGCCCCCTCCGCCACAGCACAAACTAAGTTAATAATCAAAAACTACTTACTCTTCAGGTAGCCACCTGGTTTTGTGCCGAAGCCAAGGAGTACCGCAGCAGCCAGACCACCTCTCCCCTCTGTACCCGTCCCCGTATGGGCCACCAATTGATGTGGCCGAATCTTTTGAGTTCGAAGGAGGAAGTGAGATCGGCTTCTGGATTGAGAAATCTTAGACGTTTATTGTAAGGATTACAATTCTGCCGGCGGTCACTGCAGTGAGTGCCCCGAACATTAGTGGTGATACATTATATATACATTCAGCCCCTCCTTTGTCTCATGCCATTCCCCTCCCCCTGCTCTTGACAGATGTATCCTGTCCAGGGGCCCTTTCTCCTTGGAATGTCGGGCCCCCCTTCCTCATACTCGGGGGAGCATTCTGTAGGTCTCATATGCAGCCATATATGGTTAAAACGAAGAAGCATAACACAGTATGAAGTGAGAACTCAAAATTTCCTCCTACAGCAGCTGGTGCGGAAACTGGCGCAGGATCAGGTGCTGAGGCAGCCGGTGTGGAAACCGGCGCAGGGTCTGGAGCTGAGGCTGAGGCCGGTGCGGAAACCGGTGCTGGGCCTGGAACTGAGGCTGAGGCCGGTGTGGGAACCGGCACTGGGTCAGGAGCTGAGGCTGAGACTGGTGTGGGGACTGGTGCAGGGTCAGGAGCTGAGGCTGGGACCGGTACAGGAACCGGCTCTGGGTCAGGAGCTGAGGCTGAGACAGGTGCGGGGACTGGCGCTGGGTCAGGAGCTGAGGAGGAGGCCGGTGTGGGAACTGGCTCTGGAGTCTGGATGGCCAGTGCAGGAACTGGTGATGGAGTCTGGGCGGCTGACGTGGGAACCGGCGCTGGAATCTAGATGGCCAGCATGGGAACCGGAGCTGGAATCTGGATGGCCGGCGCAGGAACCAGCGCTGGAGTCTGGACAGCCGGTGTGGGAACCAGTGTAGAGTCAGGAGCTGGGGGCAGAGAGTGACGCGCTGGGGCCATGGACGGAGAGCTGCATGCCGGGGCCACGGGCGGAGAGCTGCACGCTGGGACCTGTTTGGTGGCTCGATTGACCAAAGCTGCGGATGAGGCAGCCGGGCTGATCTGAGGTGGACTGTATGAGGCTGGGCTGGATGCGGCTGGGCTGGACGCGGCTGGGCTGGATGAGGCTGGGCAAATTAGGTTGGATTGACCGGACCCAGACTGACCTGATCGGGACTGATCTGGACTGACCTGAACGACTGAGGAGACTACTGGGCTGAACTGAGCTAAACTGAGAGATGCTGCAGAACTGACCTGAGTTGGACTGAGAGCTGCTGCAAAACTGACCTGACTTGGTCTGACCTGATCTGGATTGACCTGAGCGGCTGAGAAGGCTACTGGGCTGAACTGAACTAAACTGAGAGAGGCTGCTGGGCTGAACTGATCTGGACTGAGAGATACTGCAGAACTGACCTGAGTTGGATGGAGAGAGGCTACAGAACTGACCTGAGCTGGACTAAGAGAGGCTACAGAACTGACCTGAGCTGGACTGAGAGAGGCTGCAGAACTGATCTGAGCTGGACTGAGAGAGGCTAAAGAATTGGTCGCAATGACTGAGGCAGCCGAGGAGGCAATCGCGCTGACTGGGGTGGCTGAAGAGGCAATTGCTCTGACTGGGACGGCCGAGGAAGCGATCGTGTTGACTGGGACAGCTGAAGAGGCGATCATGCTGACTGAGGCGGCCGAGGAAGCGACTGGAGATCTGACTGGGACTGCAGAGAGGGCTGGAAATTTGTCAAGGGCCACAGAGAATGCTGGAGAGCTGATTGGGCTGATCTAGGAGTAGCTGTCACGGGAGCCGCCATCTTGGATCTGGTACGGGATCCCCTCTGCCTCCGGGATTTTCTTGCCGCGCTGGAGATGGGAACGTCCGTAAATAAAGTTTGTTGATCCAATACCACCGGTGCATCCCCCGGTTGCCCGCTCCACCCGTACACGAGCTCTTCCGAACTCATGTACTCCAGGACCTCCGGAGGATTATGTTGATTCCCTCTGCTCGCCTTCCGCCTACGTGGTTTTCTCATCGCGTTGGAGACATTAAGGCTCAAGAGGAAACCCCGCAGGTCGAAGATCTCTGGCTGATCCTCCTCTTGCCCACTCCAGCCATGAGTGAGATCATCCTCGTTCAAGCTGCCATAATCCAAGAAGACCGGAGGGTTCCACCAGCTCTCTCTGCTCGGCTCCTCTCGCCACCAAGTCCCATGTTGGACAGAAATCGAATTTACGAGGCTCGAGTGAAAAGCTGCTGTGCCTGGATGATTGGAGCATTCTGTCACACATCGGCCTTTTACGAGTAGAAAAGATGAAAAGGCGGCACATGTGCAGACTGACATGAAGAAGGTGGTTTATTTAGAACTAAGCAGAACTGAAACCTAAACAGGTACAAGGACCAAAAACAGTGATGCCGACAACTGAAAAACACAAGAATAAGATACAGACCGAAACAAGGTGAGGGTATGCTCCAATAACATAAATACACCATGTGAATGGGCAGGGAACCAATGAGGGTGAGCATTAAGTCCCAATGAGTGCTAGGCAGCTGATGCCACTAACAAGCCACAGCCGGCTAGAGAAGAACACGCCCTGAAGGCTGATAGGGCATGTCAATAGTACTATGAGGACCCCTAGTGGTCGCAGTCCGGAATCGTGACAAGAGGCATGAAGGAACTAAAAAAATTAATTTGTGCTTATTTGTACATCTAAGCACCGAGCAACTGCCATGCTTCACCCATTTGCAAGCCATGATGTCTCTACAGGCAAAAGTGGTCTCTCACACCATAGCATTTACAGTCCGTGGAGCCAATTTTTTAGAGGAGGTGGGCGACATTTTCTGGGCGGGCAAAGCATGAGAAAGGGGAGGAAACCTTTCCCCTTATGACGATATAAGGGGAAAATTCCAGATCCATAAGCAGGCTAGGGGAATGCATATTAACGTTAAAAAATCTCATAAAGGGAAGTTTTCATGTCATGGGACCTTTAAAATTTATCTGATATTACTGAATCAGGAATAGCCTAGTGAGGAGGGGAAAGTATGTTCCAACATTTATTTGTTTCTAAATCAAATGAAACAAGACTTCAGTCTGTCAATAATCTGTCTGTCACGGCACACGCACTTCCGGGTTCACTAAGCTGTACCAAGTTAAGACTGATATGTGTGTGTATATAAGGAAGCTGAAACGGATGCTTCGGTGCGAATCATTGTTTATCCTCTTTGAGTAGAGTGGACTAACCTGCCTTATTTTGAGTTTTTGATTATCCCCTAGAGGCTTGCTGCAGTACAGGTAATATGAGTCTGTTAACATTGACAAAGGCTACAAAAAAACAGAAACTTGGAAGAAAAATTAATGTATCAAATAATAATATATTACTTAAGATACAATATTAATTGTATTTTATTTTAGGAGAGCATCTGTCCCTCACAATGTCTGCCAAGAAAAACTCTGGTCTTTGGACAAATGTAGTTGACGACCCCTGCTATAGGAGGTCCGTTTCCAGTGTTTAACCTGGATATTATCTACAAGACCAGTCTGTGGTTACTCTTGGCAAATTCTGAAAGACATTCTTTCATGTCTAGGTTTTCTGTGATGTTTTTCTCATGTGCCAGATTGACTAAATTTCTCTTCCTTGAATACTCAGTTGTTTGCAGATTTTTTCTTAGAACAGACTGAATAATTTTCCATACATTTATAGTACTAAATTATTGAGAAAAATATTATTTACTAATTTTGTAACAAATAATGTGACGGCCACTTCGTCCCCGTCACGACTATCCCGGTCCCAGTCCTCTGAGTATTAGCTTTCCCCCCTGTTCTCCCTTTATTTTCTATCCGTCCCCGTATTTGTGACCAGTCTGTGTTGGTTCCCTTGTCCCCTACCTAGTGTGTCTGCTCCGTTTGTATCGCGCCCCGTCTGCGTGCCACCTGTCCCTCGTTTCCCGTGTCGCCACCTGTGTCTCGTCTGTTCCCCCTATTTAAGGCCCCAGCCGATCCC
>JBBPCX010067870.1:0-12788 GCA_037974365.1 Hydrocynus forskahlii | reverse complement strand
TGATAAGGATATCATAATATTTACTGTAGTTGTATGCTTTACTCAGGTGACTCCGAGTGCTGTTAGTTTAGCTCAGGTAGTCGCTGCTCAGATAATCATCACCTAGGTTCCACTCGACTGAGACTGTGTCTGTTCTTCAAACTAAACAGAAAAGTAGGAAATAAAAAGAAATGTGTTATAATAATTTATTCATCTCAACACCTTTGACCTCAAACTAACCCTGAGAGTGCTTAACATCGCTCGCTCCTAAAACTGTTTTTGTCAACAAAACAGTAACTGATCAGAATCTTGATGCCTTATACCTTACAGAGACCAGGATTAGATCTGACTTGAGGATCTTGAAGATGGCAACAACCAACAGCCTCTCCGTTCTCAGCCTAAAGAACTTCCCTCCATGAAGAGAGCTTTGAACTCCCCAATAACTTGACATGTCACAGCTACCCTCCACCTTTTCTGCATCACCATATCCCGGGTTCCTTTAAAAAATTGAGGATTTGTCTTGTATAGGAACTATGTTGTCTCACTCTACAGGTCATACCTAAGGTCATACCTAAGAAGCGATGTGCACCTCTGCCAGCCACTCTGAGACCAACCCCCCCATGGCCCTGCCAGAGCTCCGTTACACAGCCTGCGCGATGGAGGTGGAGAACATGTAACAGAGTAACACTATGGATATATATACACACACACACACATACACACACAGAGAGGTACACAATGGAGTGACAGGCATTGACAAAAACAGTAGTAACGCACCAGAAAAATTGCACATTTTGAATACATTTTTAACAAACAGCAAATGATAGAGGAAGTCTAAAAAAAATCTGATGAGGGGAAGTGTAGAGGTGAGCTAAACCAGTTTCAGTTTTGCTTCAACACATATACAAACAGGGTTATTTGCTTTGCAGATCGGATATTTGCATTACCTGCTTAAGGCACCTGGGAGAGGATTGTCGGGTCATCCATAACGACTGTGTCCTGTGAACGACTTTATGTAAGATACATCACAAGACCCACTGAAGCCTGTTTACATTCCTCACTACATCCTTTTTGATAAGGATATCATAATATTTACTGTAGTTGTATGCTTTACTCAGATGACTCCGAGTGCTGTTAGTTTAGCTCAGGTAGTCGCTGCTCAGTTAATCATCACCTAGGTTCCACTCTATTGAGTCTGTGTCTTTTCTCCAAACTAAACAGAAAAGTAGGAAATAAAAAAAATGTATTATAATAATTTATTAATCCCAGCACCTTTGACCTCAAGCTAAACCGGGAAGTGCTTAACATCGCTCGCTCCTAAAACTGTTTTTGTTAACAAAACAGTAACTGATCAGACTCTTGATGCCTTATACCTTACAGAGATCAGGATTAGATCTGACTTGAGGATCTTGAAGATGGCAGCAACCAACAGCCACACGGTTCTCAGCCTAAAGAACTTCCCTCCATGAAGAGAGCTTTGAACTCCCCAATAACTTGACATGTCACAGCTACCCTCCGCCATTTCTGCATCACCTTATCCCAGGTTCCTTTAAAAAAATGGAGCATTTATCTTGTATAGGAACTATGCTCTCTCACTCTACAGGTTATACCTAAGGTCATACCTAAGAAGCGATGTGCACCTCTGCCAGCAGGACCTGACAAATGCAAATTATTTTAACTGTCAATCCAAGAGTGAAGTAATGGCATGCCTGGAAGATCCGTGGGACCTCAGCGCCTGAACTGTGATTGGCTCTCTCTGCAGGGTGAGGGTTTTAGAGACTGCCAGAATCTTTAAAATATTTTTTATTAAATTGTTTTATTTTATCTTTATTTTTTATTTTGGAATATTCTATTTGAACAGGTAAAGTGAGTCTTAAACTGAACACAGTTTCCTCAAACTTATTGGACTTCTCTCCACTTATTGGATCCACACGTTGATGATTCAAGATTCTTTGTCACATGCGTAGTTATACAAATACAACACGCAGTGAAATGTATCCTGAACATGGTGATTTATATATTGTTAGTCTCATCCTTAATCCATATTGTTAATGTACTATCTACAGGGCATCTCACGTTTCTTCCCCCTGTGTCTGAACAAGTTTCACTCGTTTTTCTCTCCCACACAGGCTGCTGGACTCCCCTGATGTAAATTATGTACTTGTTTAACAATGTGGCACAACTTTTACTCAGGATTGTCTTATAGGAACATGACTTTGATGTTACAATAGCTGTCAGTCCTTAGATGACGTGATCACCAGCTCATGCCAACTCGAGGGGCAGGACTGAAATGACCTCTGGAATCTTGAAGGCACATTTTGAGGTGTGAAGCCAGAGAGGGCCTGTCAGGTGGTGCCAGCATGTTTCATTCTACACAACATCACCACCATCAGAAGGGAAAAGACCCCAGTCCTGATGCCTGTGCCCCCGATATTGTTGACCCTTTGACCCTCGACCACCCCACAGGGCGTGCTGTGAGAGAGGCCGTCACAGAGCAGTTTTTCACTTAATAAATTCACTTAATAAAGATACAGACAGACTTGGGACTTGACTTTAGACTTGCCCTCACCGACTTGAGACTTGACTTGGATGTGGGTGTTGTAACTCGTGAGTCATAAACTCAAACAATGTTCATTTCATGGAATTATTTATTTATTTCTCACACTCTTTCCAGCGGCCCCTTGTTTGCCATAATAACCACGCCCTCGTGTCCCATTACTTTTATCCGAGGTGAACGGTTTGCAGCTAATAATAGTTTTCGAGGGGTCATTGGAAAGGTGTCACCAAGCCCTATCTAACTGTGAAGTATTACATTTAGAGTCTGAGATATATTTTTCATATTTAACATATTTAAGATAATTTAAGGCAAATCTTCCATGTTGGTGAGGGAAAATGGTTGGTGAGCACGCAGTCCCGCCCCCTGCTAAGTAACAGCCAATTGTAATTGTGGGGCGTGGCCAATTAGCATACCTTCTAAACATTTAGAGTCGCCATTTGTAAACATTGCCACTCAAAGACTTGAGACTTGACTTGGACTTGAGCACAAAGACTTGAGACTTGACATGGTAAAAATGACTTGTGAACATCTCTGGGTGAACAGTACAAGGGGGAGCAGTAAGAGGACAGGAGGGGGACTGGCAGTGTTTATGAACGACAGACAATGTAATCCTGGGCACATCCCTGCGAATGAATATATATAAAGGGAATTTTAACGCCATATATGGTTAATTGGGGGCGTTTCAGAATGCAGATAAAATTTAGACTCATTTGCATGTACTCTTGATAAATGAGGCCCCTGGACTCCACCCGGCCCACATTCACCCATTTACATTTAGACATTTGTCCAGAGCGTCGTACATCAGTGCTCAAGAAGTCTATGTCTGTTCTTCAACCTGTAAAGCTAAACTTAAATCAATGTCCACTATTCAACCAATTTACTGTAGGCTAAGTCACACACCTAAACAACTCCTGTCGAAGAAAATTCAGAGGTTAAAGCAAAGGTAAGGAAGGCATGGAGTAAAATTGTTTTATTAAATGAATAAAAGGGAGAAAAAATTAATAAACAATAACGAGAAGAGTAGTTAGTCACCAAGGTGCTTCTTGAAGAGGGGGTCTTGAAGTCAGCGAGAGACTCCGCAGATCTGATCAGAAGACGGAGTTCATTGCACCACTGTGGGGCCGAGACTGAGAAGAGTCTTGATGCAGGTCTTCCTCTTCTTTTGAGCAGTGGAGGTTTCAGACGAGCAGTTCTTGAAGCTCTGAGAGGACAAGAAGTGATGCTGCTTGATCAGAACTGATAAGTAAGGAAGTGCAAGTCCATTCTTGGCCTTGAAGGCAAGTGTTAAGGATTTGAATTTTATGAGGGTGGCGAAGGTTCCTTAGTAAAGGTGTGGTGTGTGAGAATGTAGAAACATTGAAGACTGACCTGGCAGCTGCATTCTAAATCAGCTGAAGTGTCTCGTTACCTTCAGTGGAAGTCCAGCCACTAGAGAGCTGCAGTAGTTCAGTTTAGAGATGACCAGAGACTGAATAAGAAACTGCGTAGCTTTCGTAATGAGAAAGGGTCGGATTCTTTTGATGTTGTAAAGAAAGTATCTGCATGTTCTGCATGTTCAACCTGTGGTGAGAAAGACCTTCTTCAGGGGTTGTTTTTTCTTCAGCGACGGCCTTGGCCAAGGATGGAAAGGGGAGGTTAAGCCAAGAGAGAGATGATTTGCTTGGGTTTGGAGTCAATAGCTGTTCATTCAATTTCAACAGCTATCTAACGTCCATCACAGGTCTCCAGATTTATCCATCCCGTTGCAGAGCCGCAAGCTTCTCCAAGATGTTATCCAACTTATCTATGACCACAGTCTGAGTGCTAGCAGCTTTGCTCACCACAGATTCAATCCAGCCGGCCAGCCTTCTGGGATTTTGAACAGCTGTGACCGCTTTCTTCAGTCGTGGATAACCCAGGGCCCCACTTAACCCAATCAGCAGAAACACTGTTATCATGGTTCCAAATAGGTAGATGTCTTCTATGTCCTCCAGGGACAGAGCTGCCAGGCACATGACGCGCCACTTCTCCCACCCGTCCATCACGTATCCAGCCACAAACGTTACTGCAGTTGGTGTCAGTTGGTTTCTCCCAAACCCTGGCTCTTTGTTGAGAAGATGGTGTCAATTGCATTCAGAGACCAGTTGATCAAATCCATAATTCCTTAGTTCGGAGAGCAGGGCAAAGAGAGTCTCAGAGACAGACAGAAAACTGGACAAGAGAACCAGCAGGAGAGATAGGGGAGGGAGAGGAGAAAGATGCAACCGCCTTCGTCAAGAACCACAGAAGAAAATGCATGCCACATATGTGTCATAGCTGTCAAATAACATGAGAGTGTAGGAATTAATATATGATGTAAGCGTGGGTGTTTTTGAAAGCATATAAGGGATTACACTCTTAAAATGCACGTTGCATGTTATGATCTGTATTTCGATTGCTCATGATGTCGCTCATGCTATGCTTTGCCTAGTTGCTGTAGCTGCTCAGATAAGGGTAGAAACTCTGTAGTTAGCTATTTTAGTGATATTTTGTCTATATTAGGGGTATATTGACTGTATTTGTGGTACATTAGCTCACTGTTTATTAGAGTGTAGATAGTATATTACTTAAGAAGTACTTCCCCTCCAAATATATTGTAAAGACACACAACTCTTCACCTACTAATGTTCAAATAAGCAATTTGCAGTTCATTATCAAATATACTACTTTCTACTTTCCATGGCACACAACCTTTATAAAGTTACATTGTATATGTGTTTTTTTTTTATTTGCGTACACTGTTATTACAGACGGATTGGGATTATTCATTGTAATCAAGTGCTTGATAAAATGAAAATATATTAATCTTGGATCTTAAAGGATAATTTAACACAGTGGTTCTCTGGAATCCCCAGATATTCCACATTTTGCCACATTCTAACACATAATGGACAAGAATAGAACAATAGTATGAATCATCTGTGATCCCTGGTCCCTGTTGGACCGGTTTGAGAAACAAGTTTGATTTGACGCACAGATACATGCAGTCAAGAAAAGGTGGAGGAGAAATTCCAGTGATGAAAGTAAAATGCCAGGAGAGACAGGTTTGTGGAACTGCTGGGGTGGAGCCAGGACGCTGGTGGCTGTGTGTCCTGTTTTGATCTCAGGTGTATATGAACACAACACCAGGTTCTGAAAATTTCATCTCAGCACTGGAAATGTGCGCAGCAGCAGTACATTTTAAACTTTATAGCCAAAAGATTTCACAAGACATTTCTACCGTTAATGAAGAACGACAGACTGAAAAGGGAAGATTCTTCAGCAAGTCATTTAACAAAAGTACACCAAACAAACTGAAGCTGAAAGGGATTAAACTTTTGTTTAACTAAAATTGTTAAATACAGGTGTAATTGAATACTGTGGAATTCTAAATAATCTGTGAATGAATTTAAAGGATACGTATAAAATGTATATTTTTCCACCTAATGTTGACATTCCTTTAAGCTAAATGTTACATCCGTTAATAACAAAATAATAATACATTGATTATTTATTGGAATAGATTCTGATCAAACAGTTTGTACAATAAGACCCTCACAGCTGGTTCAGATAGTCTGCAGCCAACCCAAAGGTTGCATGTCACCACACTGCTGAAGAGTAAAAATGTGACAAATATAAATGTAACTAAAAAAATGTGTTGTTTTTTACTTTATTAATTTATTTACACTCCTCATATTTATTTTGGGTGTTTCTAAAAATACTTTAGTGAAAGTTTAGCGTCTGGTAAAATATGAATAATCTCTAAGAGCAGGCCTGAAGAGCACAAAGAGTATAAAGTTGCAGCAGAATTTGATCACCTGTAGGTCCCAGACACACAGAGGAATTTGAATTTTCAATCCAGCTGGATACACTTCAGCACCAGTATAAGAGTAAAGTTGGTCGTAGTTGTACTGCAGCCTAGAGAACACCTAGAGAGAGACGAGGTGAATGGAACTGGGAAAAGTAAAGTTTTAACTTTATTATTTTGTGTAAATTCATAGAAAAGATATTAGAAAAACAGTATAAATAAATATAAACATCTAAAATAAATAAAATAAATTTAATGGATAGATACTGTTTTAGTGCTTCAATTTTTATATACTTTATAAAGGAGATTATCAAACGAATTTACAAAATTTACCATTTGTAAATATATTATTATTAATAGTAGTAGTTGTGTATTATTAGTATTATTACTATTACTGCTTGTAGTTTTAGTAGTAGTATTTGCAGTTTTTTTGGTCATGGAAAATGTAGTAAACATTGACTAATATGTACCTAAATGGATGTACATGTGGTGTAGGAAAAATAAAAATGAGATACTTCAGAAAATCACAAAACTTGGTTGTAATGTTTTCTTTGTGTTCTCTCTACATCAGCAAACACTGAGCACAGTCTCCTTCATATACAATCACTCCACAAATCCTGAAGTAGATGAGAGCTGGTATTTGGTATTTCAGCTGGTAACATTGCTCTGATTCTACCATTACTGACCTTATTTAGTCACAGTATGATGACATCTGCTTTAATGCAGCATTAAGGGTTTCTGAAGTGGTCATATACCATCCATCCAGCCCTCACTGCATAAGTAGCTTTGGCTAAACCTGGTTAATCTCCAGGACCAGGACTTTAAAATTTTGCATTAAACATCACTATGTAATGATGCATACGGAAATATTACCAGATAATGTAAACTTCAACATTAGTTATACATGTATAAAAACTTTGTCAATAACACATCAGTGAGGCCCCCGAAATATACGACTATTTTCTGATGTTTTCTACTATGCTGTGAGGCATGTCAGCTGATGACTGGACAACACGTTCCGAACATGTAATGAAGACACCTTTCATGTGGAAGTTTTAATGTGTTTAACGTGTTTTTGTTCATGAAGAGATTCTGATGGGCAACATCTGTTCTAAATATAACTTTTTCACTGTCTCTGTATTAAATGCTGTATTTAAAGTAATGGTGTACTTGTTCTTTAACAGTGGAGGGGAAACTGATGAATAATGATGAACTGGCGCTCACATACTTTGCCAATAAACATGATTCTGATTCTGATTGACATACAAAAGCATCAAGGACCCTAAGTATTTTAGAGTTAAAATGATCAAGACATTCATCATCATCATAGATATGGTTTCCATAAAGACAGCCCTGGTATTTTCATTAATGTCCCTCATTTTCACAGTTATAGAGCCGATTTGGATAATAGGGTAAACCAGTGCATCAGAGAAAACACAGTGATGGTCTGACAGAGCCACATCTAAAATGTTCACAGAAGTAACACTGAGGCCTTTACTGAAGAAGAGAAGTGATGAAGTGAAGTGATGAAGTGATCGTGACCATTCTGTCATACGTGAACACGCCACAGCACACAGTATGAACAGCACGAAATTCTTCCTCTGCATTTAACCCGTTCACCAAGTGAAGCAGTGGGCAGCCATGAACACGGCGCCCGGGGGGCAGCGCGTGGGGACGGTACTTTGCTCAGGGTACCTCAGAGTGCCTAGCGGTCTTGGGAATCGAACCCACAACTTCCTGATCGCAGGCCGATTTGGATGATAGGGTAAACCAGTGCATCAAAGAAAACACAGTGATGGTCTGACAGAGCCACATCTAAAATGTTCACAGAAGTAACACTGAGGCCTTTACTCATAACCAAGTGTGTGAATGGTGCCGGTCATGTACTTTGGCAGTACTGTTAGGAATGTCAATATGGATATTAAAATCTCTCACAACGATAGAGTTAAAATCAGTGAAAATCAATGACAGCATTTCAGAAAATTAATCAACAGAATTAGGACAGAGATCGGTGGCCTGGAGATCATGACAAGCAGAATTCTCAGTAAGCATTATGTGACAATACAGAGATATTCACAAGAACTAAATTCACCCGATGACTTGCACTGAAATGTATCTCTATATAATGCATGTACACCCCCACCTTTCCTGCCCACATGAGAGACATTAAAAAAATTAGAGTTTGGGGGTGCTGCTTCGTTAAAACTGATGCACTGCAACTGTCATCTGTTAAGTCAGTCTTTTATGTAGCAAGTAGATCATTAGATCACTAAAAGTGATTTGTTGTTTGGTGACTGAACATTCACGGCTGCAAATTTCAAAGGGCAGGAGGTGGCTACTGGGAACAGATGAGACACAGGCAATGGTAATGAAGGAATTGGGAAATCCTAAGTAGAAAGTAATGAGTGGGGAAGTGGGGAAGAGGTGCCCATACTCAGTACTCTGGGGACCGGGACAGCCGGGGGTATGGTGTAGGAGGCGCGACTGTGACAGCTGCAGATGTTATAGCCAGGAGTACCTAATGTTTCACAAATGCAAATATAAATATTACTAGCTGATGAACATTGAAGTGTTATTGCACAGAGAATTTAATTTTTGTTTCAGTATAATTGGACAGTTTCTCGCTGAATAGTATGTTCAGAA
The DNA here is from genome assembly GCA_037974365.1 of Hydrocynus forskahlii. Taxonomy (NCBI): domain Eukaryota; kingdom Metazoa; phylum Chordata; class Actinopteri; order Characiformes; family Alestidae; genus Hydrocynus; species Hydrocynus forskahlii. The sequence goes on along the minus strand of JBBPCX010067870.1, from coordinate 3,804 downwards.
TGAGAGATGGCTGTGCATTCTTCCTGTCTGTGGCAACTTTAAATAATCAGTGATGTGATCTCCAACGTGCCAGACTGGAAAGGGACAGAAAATCAGTTTAGTGTCACAACAAATTAGTTTATAATCAAAACACATAACATGTTTTTGTTTTGAGTCACTTACTTCCTCAGCTGAGGAGAGAAATGTGTCATCCTCCTTGGAAAGAGATGGAAGGTGCGGGATGGCTGTCTCTAACTGTAGACCCATAACAAATTAGCAACTCATTCCATGAAGTACAGAAGCTCAAGGACTGTAAACAGTGCTCTTTCCGTGTATGTGGAGGGGTTGGAGTTAAATTATCAGCTGTAAGATCAAGCCTGATAGCAGCCCGCACAGAAGATCTTCACAGAATCTTCACTTTCCAAAACATTCAGAATCAGACAACTTTATTTATCCCAGAGGAAATTGTTTATGTGGTGACGCCACATCACACAGACACAGAACGACACAAAACACCAGAATAGTGTAAAATAAAAGTAAGATAAAAGTACTATAATTAAATTAAATAAAATAGGTCTAATATAAGTCTAGATAAAATCTAATAAAAATCAGAATAAAACTAAAATAAAATGAAATAAGTAAAAATAAAAAAATAAAAATCAGTGGAAAGATAAACAACCATAATGTGAATATGAGTAGTGATATTGCACACAAAGTAGTAATATTGCACATGGATATTACAGTAATTAAGTGATTTAGCACCATATAGAGGACAGCACACAATATTGCACATAATATTTGATATAGTATTGCACATATTATTGCACATAATATAGTATTGCACATATTGCACATAGACTGTAGCACATCACGGCAGAAATAATGCACACAGTCTTCCACATAATGATAGTTTTATAAACCCGTAATAATAAAATAGCAGCAGCAGGCTATTGCACATATTATTGTGTGGGTGAGGAGATGTAGAGTCTGATGGCAGTAGGGAGGAAGGACTTTCTGTGGCGTTCCGTGGAGCACCTTAATCTGGTCAGTCTGTGGCTGAAGGTACTTCTCAGTTCTTCACCACCCTGTGGAGTGGGTGCTCTACATTTTCCATGATGGACTGAAGTCTGGACAATGTTCTCCTTTCAGCCACAGTTTCCATGCTATCCAGTTCCTCACCCACCACAGAGCTGCTTTCCTGATCAGTTTGTTAAGTCTCTTCCTCTCTGCCACTTTCATGCTACCACCCCAGACAAATATCCTGGGGAGATGTTTATGGTATGGTAAGCCTTGGGGGTTTTCAATAGTTGTGGTGTAAGATGGGATAGAATTTTGTTCACAGGTGCCTGTACAATGTTGACTATGTTCTATCACTCTGTGGTAGAGAGTGATGTGTTTTTTGTAGCTGTGTGCTGGAGCAGGTCGGTGAGGTTAGCTAATGCCAACAGGCTGATCAAAATGGCTGCTTCAGTTCTGGGTGCCAAACTTGAGGCCCTGGCTGAGGTGTCAGAGCAGCCTAAGAGGAGAATCCTCAGGAAGCTTCTTGGCATCATGGACAGCCCATCCCACCCCATGCACGCCTCCTTAATAGGCCAGCAGAGCACACACAGCAAAACTCTTTGCCTCTAAAACTGAACGCCGCAGACCCTCAGTGTGGTTTCTGAAACACAGTCAGATGGAAACAGTTCTTGAGTGAATCCCTAACCACTTAATTGTTCTAGGTAACAGTCAAATATAAAACAGTTCCAAAAGCCTTTTGAAGCCCTCCCTGGTGTAGGAGAGGGCTGCCCAGGAAACTTCAGGTCCAGCAGCGTGTTTCTACCTAGTCAATGTCATACGACAGGGCAGAGTAATTCCCAGGCATACCTGTTTCTTTTTTATTACAACAAAAACACATACAAACAAAAAAGCCTAGCTAACCAGTTGGCGTGATGGCGACAGATTCCAGGTCAAGCTGGGCTTGAATAAGGAAAGCAGACAAGGCACATGTGTTGTTAATCAAGAAATTACCAAATAGAAAGGAATAAAAACGGAGGGCCCACTCTCAGTACCCCAGGGACCGGGACGGCTGGGAGCATGGTGTAAAAGATAGCTGTGACATTACAGCCAGGAGTGCCTAATGTTTCTCAATTGACTGCAATTATAAATATTCTTCTTTTAATGAATTTAGATGGTCTCACTCTGATTAGTACATTAAGGACAAGAGATGTCTGTGAAGTCTTCCACTATCATCTTCATGTCTGTGGCAACTTTAAATAATCAGTGATGTGACTGTCTCCAGTGTGCCAGACTGGAAAGGGACAGACAACCAGTTTAGTGTCACAAAATATTAGTTTACAATCCTGAGGAGAGAATTGTGGCATCCTTCTTGTAAAGAGATGGAAGGTGCAGGATGGCTATCTCTAACTGTAGACCCATAACAAATTAGCAACTCATTCCGTGAAGGACTGTAAACAGTGCTATCTTTCCATGTATGTGTAGGGGTTGGGGCTAAATTATATGATATGAGATGCATTACAAAGCCTCGTGCAGCCCGCACCGAAAAATCTAGTTTCCAAAACATCGCATCACACTTTCCAACAACAAAGTAGAATGTGCTGTCAAAGCTCACTAAAGGGAAAAACAAATGTGCTGAAGATTCCATATCTATCCCAGCTGCACTATATGTCTGTATATTCAGTGATTGTGAGTAATAACTGGTAGCTTTGATGCTGAAACAAATGGTTTTCTATATTATATGACTAGGACTGGGAACACCTCTCAAAGCAGATATTATTAACTCCTGTCCTGCATTTTTGAGTATTCACTGTGCGAATATACTTAATCCATCACTACAGAAAGTTATAGGGCCATCCAGGAGTTAAATCAGGGGCTAGGAATAGATGAGACTGTGCAGAGCAGTAGACCTCAGGACTGAAATTAAGAACCATCATCATCATCATCATCATCATCAAACCTGTTTTCTATGGATGGAATGAGAAAAGTGTTCCTGATTTCATTGTCCATGTGTGCCCTAACTGTAGAGGTAATGATGCCCGTCCCCTTTTTTTCCTTCTCCTGACCTGCAGGACCAGATCATCAATGAGTGTATATTTTCTTCAGGCCATCATTATATGTTTCATTAGTGCAGGTTGAAACAAAAGTTAAAAACGAGCGCCGCAAAATTAGTCTATATGCAGATGATGTGCTCCTTTTTCTGCAGAACTCACAGTCCTCATTATCCCAGACAATCTCACTCATAGATAAATTCTCAGCAGTTTCAGAATATTCTATCAACTGGTCAAAATCCATTGTCCTGCCCATAAACTGTGTTTTTCAGAACTCATCCAGTAACAAATTGCAATCAGGAAATATCAAATATTTAGGTATTAACATCTCCCCCAGGCTCTCAGACTTGCCAAAACTAAACTATGCTCCAATCCTTAAAACAATAGAGGACGATCTCACATGGTGGAAGACCCTACCCATATCACTCATGGGTAGAGTGGCCACTATTAAAATGATGGTCCTACCCAAAATCAACTACTTGTTTTCAATGATCCCCCAGAAACCCTCACCTGTCTGGTTTAGGTCATTAGATTCACACATCTCCAAATTTTTATGGAAAGACAAACCACCAAGGATCAGCTTAAAAACCCTACAGAAACCAAAAAACTATGGAGGTTTAGACCTGCCGAACTTTTACCATTACTTCCTCGCCAATAAATTACAATATGTTTTAAAATGGATTAACCCCAGTCCTCTAGATACACTATGGCTGAATGTGGAGCAAATGTTCTGTGACTCCATAGATATCTCAGACTTGCCCTATATCAGCTCAAGCAT